>CAUHTR010007848.1:101740-105261 GCA_959609185.1 Schmidtea polychroa
TACATATTTTTTATAATTTTGTGAAGAATTCGTATAAAAATAACAAATTATAGTAGCAACTCTAACAGCGTTTGCTGAAAATCCATTGTATACACATTTCCATTGCTTTAAATTATTTACTTCTGCTATATGATTAATGATTTTAATTTACCTTTTGATTGTTAGATAAATCTTTTTTCATGCTACCTAGCAAAGCAAGTTCCTGATATCATGAGATATAATATATAGAAAGTATTAATAATTGTGTTACTTTTCGACGCTCTTCTTGGATAGCATTGGCTGTGTTGCATTGACCTTTTACAGCGGGTTGCGTCTCATACTTAAATATAATTATTATGTAGATAAAGTTTAACTTAATTACTGTTTGTTGCTTTTCTGTATAACTATTATTTGCTCCCGACGCAGCTGATACTTTCTGCATTACTTCATTAAGATCAAGATCTTGAGGATCTCTAGCAGTGATAGTAACATGAATTGGCTGAAAAGAAAAGAAAATTTACTAAACAAACAGATGAACAAAAAACTGTCGAGTACTCATGTTTTATAAAAAATAATACACTAGCCCTCGCAAAAGTCGCGGGACACTCATGAAAATGACAAGAATAGTCAATGCAGAGAAATTACTACTTGGTAACAATGTACGCAATTCGCTGAATATGAGTGAGATTTGTAAATGAAATCCATTGGATGTTACAGTATAAGATGCACTTTGTATCTAGATATGTTTAATTTTGTGAATGTTTTAGGTGGTCAATTACAGTTAAAACTCTTAATGTAGCTGTAGTCTACTTGTAGGGAGTCTCATTTTTAATACAGTATGCAAAAAAAGCACATCTTACAGATTTTTAACGAGGTTGATTGTTGGCGCATATAAAGCTGAAGCGTTGGAAATTATCACAATTTTACAAATCCACATTTCATGGCATTATTGCCTTCAAACGTGAAATCAGTATTACCCATCGTTCTAGACGACCTAAAGAGATATCTTAATCAGGAATTTGTGTTATTCGCCACATAGTTCAGAAAAATTGCTGTGTGGCATTGGCAGTGATAACAGTAGGTCAATTTAAGTCTGAATACATCAATTTCTACATGGACTGTTAGGTACCGACTTCGTGAATGAGGTTTATTTTCTTGTTCAGCACCCAAGGTTCTCATCGTTGGCAGGAAGAATCGCGCTGCTCGAGTTCAATAGGTTAAATATTATCTATACTGTAATCTGAAGCAGTGGAAGTTTATCACGTGGAGCGACGAGAGCAAATTCACCATCTTTCAGTCAGATGGACGTTTGAATGTTTAGAGAAACTTATGAACGATTTTTTGGGTGAATAGGGTAGGTACTTTTTTTAGGGACCCTGACGAAATAAAAAAAAATTATTGTTGTTTTAAGTTTTCAATTTTAATTTTTTATAAGAACTTCAAAGACTCGATTGCTTGAAATTAAATTCTCTATTTAAAGAAAATATGATGTAATCAACATTTTAAAATTTAATTTTTAGTACACATTTCATTTTAACTGTCCGCTTTTATAAACATCCAAATATACATCATACTTTTACTGTATCTTATATATTGTATTATTATGTATGCATTTAGACAGTTTTCACACAGTAATCAATTGTTTATTTAAGTGATGTCAGATAATAAGTATTAATATTTACGCGAATTTCAATTTCAATAGTTGATAAAATGAATTAACAATTTTACATTGTTTTATCCAATTAATAATATACTTTATTGTGTATAAAAATCAGGGCGTCGAGAGCCAGGCCGGGCCCCCGATACAATTCGTCAGTACGGGCTCTCTTTGCAATTACAAATTGATATATATTTTTTAAACATTTGTTTTAGTTATCCTATTTATTACTTATGAAATTCCATGATACATATAAACTGAAATTATCACAAACTTAGATTTTTAAAATTATTTAATTATATAAAAATGCCAAATATGATTATATCGCCCTCTTATCAAGATGATAAAAATACATCAAAAATATTTATTTTTTAATAATTTTAATAATAATTTTAATCAAAATGTAAACAAATAATTATTCATGCCTGAAATGTTTTCTTTGATTTTCCATCATTAAATACTAAAAAATAGCTTCGAAAAAATAAATGTAAGTCGAAGAAACACTCTTTGATAGCTAAATGCTACTGAATGCAATGATATAACACTAATCTTACAAGGTCACATGTTTATGTAAACACTACGTGATAATGTATTTTTGTGCATTTCCGAAAATAACTTATGAAACAACTTAATATTAGCTTTTTTTAAATCAAATCTTGAATGGTTGATTAATCTTTTAAGTGGTTTATTTCGTCAAACGAAATGCGCTCCTCAGTAGGCGAGTTTTGTTATCCGCTAGCGTATATATATAGGTCTTGGGCATAGTGTTACAAAAAAAATAAAATAATATCTTATTGGATGACATTTATTAAGATAATATGTTAACAAAAGTAATATTTATGATATATTTATATTCGTCTTATGCGCTTTTGTAATACATATATTGATGACGTATATATCCGCCATAGCCACTTAATAGGTTAACCAAAAATGGTTGACAATTGAATTTTAGTTTGAATTGTCCCATTATTAATTTAATTTATTTTAATTTCAATCGATAGAATCATGATTCCCAGAAAACTAATAGTACAACTCCATTTTCCAACTAATTTTGGTAAAGACAATTTCAAAAAGATTTTAAATCTCTAAAAGGGTTTTTCCTACAAAACTAAATTTTATGCAGAAAAAGATTTTCATTTGATTTTTGTTACTATCTAATAAAAACTTAAAAATTTAGAAAATTAATAAATGGTGTTTTACATGAAAATAGATTTGTTTAACGTTTAAATTAAAAAGCTATTTATTAAAAACTTGGCAATTTAATAATTTTCATATTAATTTTTGTTGTGGATCAAAACAATATATAAGGTGCATGATATTTCGGCACAGCTTTTATCAAGTGTGTATTTCAATTATTAAGTCTATTAATTACCTTGAATAAATCTCTAATGGCATTAGAATGTTGCATAGATTTTGTTTTCATTACCTGCTGCGCACCAGATCCTTGCTAAATATATAATAATTATAGACATAATTAATGACACAAAATAAATCAAATAGTATGTTTTGAAGCCCAAAACTTTGGTTTTTTCCACTACCAGCTTAATAAAAAAATATTTTGGAAATTTCCGGTATTTATACAATCATATTTTTGGTTCAGTATTTATAAATTGTCCGTTTTAAATTAAAAAAACTAATTGCGTCTTATTTGCATTAAATAATTTGCATAATAAAGAAACAGATCTTTACTGCACAGACGCAAAATATCATGAAAAATTATATGGTCATATCGATTCATGTAGTTTTAGTGTAATGTTCGCATTTTCTACTTATCTGTTTTAGTAAGGAATATATTTAACAGACCATACTTAACCTTTTGAGTTTCATTAGAACAATATGACCCATAAGTAGATTAAAAACAATAACATTTCAGATTTGCTTTACA
>CAUHTR010007848.1:105361-153748 GCA_959609185.1 Schmidtea polychroa
TTTGCTTTACAAATATATATTCCCATCGGTTACTCTTTAATATTTAACCTCACTCTAACGCGTCAACAAGTTCCTACAAATTATCGTATGTCAATAAAATCAGTCGCCTGTAGATGGTGTATAAAGCGCTTAACATTAAAAATTGATAAAAGAACAAAATCAATTTGTTCTGCATGCCAAGTGCCTCTCTGCCAATCATGTTTTACTCCATTTCATAATCAATTAGAATATATTTCCTTTTACTTGTTGCATTCCCTCATATTTTTATAATGCATTTCTTGCTAATGGATAAGTGATTTTTAATTTGCATTAATTTATAATATACTGTTGAGACAGATGATCCCACTATAAAATACCAACGGGATATTATATTCCAAACTATTTTTGCTGTAACTCCGAAAATAGATGAGTGAGATTTGATTCAGTAATTTTTCCATATAATTTATATTGCTAATATAATATCTAGTTAGTAAAATAACTCAACTTGAGAAAAGAAATAGTACGGGTTAAGAAACGAAATATCAAAGAGAAAATAGCTTTTTTATTGCATTCCCTGCGAAAAAATGAAACATGCGAAATTTAGTATATAAAGGACGTGTTCATTTATATCTAATAATATAAAACAGTGCCTTTGGGTTATAAACGTATTATTTTTAATACTTCCCACTCATCTTGGCAAAAATTCTTGTCAATTATTTTTGGTTTAACACGCATAATGGGAAGAATGTTTGCCACATTCTTAAAAAATGTTTCTACTACTCCCACGGCAAGAAAATTAACAATTATTGAAAGTGTCTAGTTACGTGAATTGCTTATTCAGCAGCATACATGTAGAGGGTTAGACCAACGTTTATTGGCTCATGGCTCAGGCAATGCTTAGCGTTCAAGTTAAGGGTTTTTGAGCGTCGCATTTTGAGTGTCATACTGCCTTTATATAATTAGGTAAACGTTTATCGTGACAGTCAGTTTGGTAACTTTATGGCCATGCATTAAAATTAGCTAAAACGATGCAAGATAGACTACAGGAGACTCGGAAATTGTGTCAGAGACTCGACCTTTGTTTGCACGGCAATTGTAAGGTCAAAGTCAAGGTCACGGTGACGCTACTATTTTTTTCGCATTCCTTCCCAACTTAGCCGGAAACGACACCAACATCACTTGATTCAAAATGATTCATTTCAAATAATCAAAACATGTATCACGCGATTAATAATTGAATGAACAATTAATTAAAACGAAAATTCAATTTTTGTAATAATTAAAAATAGAAAAACAAATAACTGAAACAAATAAATTTGAAAAAATGACCGTTTATTTTCTCCAATTGAATTTTCTGTGCAGTGATAAAAAATCATAATTCGTTGTGTAAAACAAATGAGTTATATTTTTATAATTATCTAATAAATATTTAGATTATATATTTATCTCTCTTTATTTAGATGATTTAACTCAATTTGTTGTACACTGAAATAAAAATAATTTGTAATATTCACAATAATCAATCAACTATGTAACAAACGAACACGATAACTATTTGCCAAACAATATAAAATATTTGTCTGAAAAACTCTGGTGTCATGGAATTTCTATGTCAATGCAACTATTTTTAGTTCGAAACGTCATTTCCACTATAAATTTTGAAGCTTTGAAATAACCACTTTTCAAAACATAGTTTGTTTCAACAACACGCATTTTTAATGTACAGGAAATCAAAGAAGTCGTCATCATCATTACAGGAAATGAGTTTTATATATATGAAGATAATGAGTTTTATAATTTCTAATGCAATTAATTAAACTTTTTCTTTCAATATATGCAAGAAATCAAATCGTGGACGAAATAAAATCATTATTATCTCGGTCGATAAATTCAGATGATTCTAATAATCAAATGATTCATAATCAAGTTTTTTAATAAATACAATGTCAATTGAAAAGAAATCAGTGGTGGGAATTGAAAAAAAGTTCTTATAATCAAATATTCTGTTTATAGTTATTTAAAGTTTTTTTTATTTTTAAAATATTGTATTATGTAGTTAAATGTCGTGTGTCACCAGATCTGCTTTCTTATATAAATTAATTATGTATAAAAGCATTCAGGCTGCAACTTGTGTCACCAATAACGTTGCTAGGATTCGTGTCGTTACCCCCAACCCTCCTTCCTTAGAAACACCACTATATGTCACCAAATTGCTTTTTTCAGAACTTTAGAGGTTTCAGTGTGAGTACTCCTTTGCATTTATTAGCTTCTTCATTTAATACATGAATTCAACTATTTGCACTTCAAAATATTATGGTATTTTTTCACATGATCAAATTTTGATATAATATGTTCAAAGATCTTTCAACGTGAGAATTATTTAGCTTTTAGAATTTTGCTAGAATAATGAAATATTTTTATTTTTTTTCTTTTAATTTTCAGGCGACAATAACTCAATAAATTCAAACTAGACATTTTTAGCACAGCCTTATTAGAAAAATATTTTTTAAACATAAATACAAGTATAAACGAATTAAATTTATATTTGCTTTATTTTATTAATAAAGATAAACCATTTATAAAAATTTTGTCCATATAGTCTCACTTATACATGAAATTTATGGGAAATTGTTGAATTTCTATTTCCGCGATGACATAAAATGTCTAAAAAGAAAGTGAAACAGTCAACTATATCAATAATTTTATGAATTCTAACGTTTAAAATTGATAATATGAAAAGTCGATGTCGTACCGAAATGACTAAAAGCAGCACTTTAAATTGAAAAAAGCAATAGGTGGATATTTTGTTCGAAACTCTTTTGTTTAGAAAATTTCATCTGATTTTGTGAACATATTTTATATAATATATTATAGAATTATAATAGCCGTGATTTGTGACATATTCCTTTAGATATCTCAAAGCTTTTGGTCTCACAACATTAATGTTTTGCAATTATGGAAAATAAACCGTGGAATCCATTCAATTTTCAACGAAATTTTCTATATACTTCTATTTTTCGAAAAATATTATTAACTAAATGCATTAACAGTAGCCTCTTTCTTAACATACACTTTAGTCATTATCAAATTTTGCATAAATTAATATTTCTTATATGAATTTATCATTTTGGCTCACTATTTACTAATAAATAGTATGTAATAGATATTTTATTATAAAATGTGATTAATAATTAATGTGAAATATTAGCTGAAAACATAGAAGTAAATAACAATAAAGCAATATTGCATGAAACAATAAGTTTTATAAAAAATTATTTAAATTTAAATAAGTGTAAATAAAATATTTACCCAGTGTATATAAATATTTTTCTTTAATTTCGTATTTGGATCGATAACGGATGCAAATCCGTACATTATTTCACTGCCTTGAAATTCATCAAACATATCTTCCAATGAATTATCTACATTTAAATATAAAGTTTGTATTAAAAATTTATGGCACTTGTAAACTTTATTCCCCACTAATTGCTTTTTAATTAAATAATTATAAATCAATTAAACATTTTAAATTCTATCAATCATATATTATCCATGTTACCAACACAACTTGATAAAATGACAATTTTTGAATTTTCTGTCATAACAAATTCGGAAGAAAATTCAATTTCATTTTGTGAAGCAGTCATATTAAATTAGGGGGAATAAAGTGTACAAATGACAAATTTATTAATTAACCTCCAGTCTCAACGATTTGTAACGTACGATTGCCATAATATCCTAATATCATCCTATAAAAAATAAAGTTACTTGAGCTAAAAAATTATAATACCATGATATTTTTCCTGAACTCAATTTTCCAATACATTCTTTAATAGATGAACCATTTGTTGATAGATCTAGGTCCATTTTTAATATTATCAAGAATAAAACACAAAAGAATTCCCAGAAACGAAAATTATTGTCAATTATATAAACAAATTCAAATAGTTTGAAATATTAATAATTGACAGATTTTAATAAATTAAAATAAGTTTGATTGTAGTAGTGATTTGATTATAAATGCCATTGGATAAAAGAGTACATATAACTAATTATTTTATATTTATATTACAAAACATCAAATTTATTTTCAATTTTAATCTACTGTAAATTGATCAAATCAAAAATGTAGTTCATTCTCAAATTTTTAATTTTACAATGATAGTTTTTCTTCGTAATGCTACTTTAATTTTGGTATTTACCAAATTTGTTATGTCCTATACAAGTTTGTTTGTTCATTTTCTATACTGTTCTAAAATTGGTAATTTCTTGCTTCTCTTCGACTTTTGTGATCGTTTTTTCTTACAGTACTACTTTCAAGAACGTATCTCAGCTTCTACTGCCATTAAGCGTTCTCAAAAATGGGAATTATATTTCAAAGTTTTAGTCATAGAGTTGGAATTGAATCAATAAACTTTGTATTTTTTATATTTACCCATAAGGTCTTCTGTAGAAAAGATAGATAAAAGAATGGAAAATTTGATATTTTTATCACAACAATGCGAAAAATAACACAAAATTCATTTAATCATACAAGGGCTTCTACTATATAGTTAAAGATTAATTTGAATAATCAGATGAAGCAACAAGAGAAACTTTGGGTAAAAGACAAAGAGAGGATTCGTGAACTGAAAATCACCATCGAGGTCCAAGTCCAAGAGTGTGTCTGCATTTGGATGCCGGGGTCAGAGGAGAACCCAATTTTTCGGAACAGGAGCTGTTTCCTGCGATGCTCAATATCATGGCTAACCAGTTGTTCCACCTTCAACATGTAAAAAAACGTGAAAGAAACCGAATCCGACGATTAAAGGCTACAAGGATGGGAGGTCAGTCAAAAGATTCCATTGATCAATCTAATATAAAAAGATGAAAGTTTGTTTGTTTGTTTGTTTTCTATAGAATTCCTTACCGTTGGACCTAGTGTGCTGAAATTTTGCACGTGGCTTCCATTTGATTCGGGACAGGTCATAGGCTAGGTTTGAACCCCAGGTGGCCACCCCTAGGGTATTCTTAGTAGGTTTTTTTGTCTGCCCGGTCAGCAATTTACCATATAAATAATAATTTATTATATGCTTGCTACTTGCAGTTGAAAGTAATATAATTAGTCAAACGTTTTCAAAGCAGAATTCAAACATGGAGAATTTGAATTTTATTTGATTAGTGAACCAATTTGCAATTGAAAAAATAATGCCAGTTATTTTCCGATTTAAATTGGAGTGCATTTTCGATTTTACAAATTGAAATTTATTTTGAAAGCTTTTCTTATTGTGAATTAAACATGGAATTGAAGCTGTTATAAAATTATTACTGGAACGTAATAACATCATTAAACAAAAAATTAATTTAAATGAATTATTATAATAAATGTAAACTCGGGTGAAGCCGGGTACAACAGCTAGTCATCCATAAGGACTAAACTTTAATAAAATTTGAGTTTTCTCAAAATATTATAATTGTTTAGTGAATTTCGTTCGATTATTTGAAATTTCGCATATATTAGAGAATAATAATGGATTTATATAAAATAAGCATATTGTTGGGCCAAGCTTCGAGAGTGTTGCAAAAACAGGTTCAGGATAAATAAGGGGAATAAAATAAATCGCACGAAAAGCACGAAAAATAGAAGAACAAATGAGATTAGATAAACATAACGGAAATAAAGGGAATAAAATAACTAATGAAAACAATAAAAGACGAAAAATAAGATGAAAAAGAAAATAACGCACCACACATAATAGCATAAGGTAATAAAATAATAAATGTAAAGAAAATAAACCAAAAAATTAGGAAATAAAATAAAAATAAATCACTATCAAATAAATACATAAACTAATTAAAACAAAAAATTATAATATAACTGAAAAACAATAAAGTCACAGGAAAAACAGGAGAGAAATAACAAAAAATAGAAAAATAAATAAACTAATAATAAAAATAGGAAAAAGTCATTAAAATATACCTTATTACATTAAAAAAACATAAAAATCATAATAGATAATAATATTACACGCAAGTCACGTCCTGATTGGACGAAAAATAGTATATAAGGGATATGGAAAATCTGTAGAGTACCACTTTTAACCGCTACTCTACAGGTAAAAATTTTATTGTTCTATACCACTTTTAACCGCTACTCTACAGAACTAGATTCAAACACCTGACAAGACTAGATAGTAATAGATCAAGCAGTATTCTAACTACAATTCGACGAAATCTAATACAGGAATCCAACTGAACCGAAGGAAAATCGATCCAATTTGACAGTTTGAACCTTTACCATTTGCAACACCCTCGAAAGGAACTTATTGTAAGTAGAATGTATATGTTGGTGTACGATAAATTTATATAGATGAATTAATAAAATATTTTATTCTTAATAAAAATTTACGACATAAAGATGTTTTTCTCTCTCTCCATGCGACTGGCGATGATGTTGTCTGGAAATCGGACATGATGCGGAATGCGAATAGCTTGGCGAGGGGATAGTCGAGGACGAGTAACGAAAATAACGACATCGAATCGAGAATTTAAACCTCACGGAGAACGGAAAATGAAATGTGCGCGGATTTTCCCGGCATCGTATCATGTTCGAGGTTCAGACGGCGTGATCGCCAGGTAAATAATTATTTTAGATAGTGATAATATTTCCACAATATTGAGAATCTGACGAGTTGTATTATTTATTCTTATTTTTATGATCATTGGGGTTGAAGAAGGTGGGAATTTGATGAGATAAAATCGTCCTTCTTGACTGTCCAAGAGCGGCGGCAGCAATGTATGCTGTTCTTGGGTGGGCCAGGAGGGGTGAGGGTATCTGGTAAATGGCAGCATGTGGTTGTGGAGGTCGATCTTTTCATCGAGTGCGATCCGTTTTTGAAAAATCGTCGAAAGTATTTCCAGTATTTCGAGTATCGACCATTTAAAGCTCATGCGACGGAAACAATCCATAAGGGAGTGCGCAGAATCGACAGAGTTCCAAAACATAGACATTGTATTCAATTTTCTCTATGCGTCTCTTGAGTAGAAATGAGCCATGATTTGAGCTGATTCACGAAAAATCGTAGAAACATCCAACCAATAGAGATCCATTTCGCACGACGTCATTTCCTGAGAGAATTAGTGAAGTTCCAGCATTCTACGGTGTAACTCGCCAGGATGTTGGCGGTGAAATCCATCGGCGATGCACTTTTAACCGGGATTGTCAACTTTTACGCTGCTGATAAGCTCCGATTTCTAACCATTAAGTAAACAACTCCTGGGCAATTATCATTGTACTTACGACCGAGCTGTCAGAATTATCAATTCGGTAGTGAACGAAGTCCAGTCAGTTTTTTTTTTGTAATCGAGTGAGAAGCCCGATACAATTCTACTACGGAAGATAAACCGATAACTCCCGAAACAATCAGTTAGTAGGCATAACGATAGGAGTACCCGAGTTCATTACACGATAACGGACGAGTCGACAATCACAACTCATTAGTAATCTGAGATAGCTGTCATTGTTCCTTTACAATAATTTCCACAGGTATCAGCGTAGGGAGATTCTGAGCAATTCCGCTGCGAGCAAGCATGCGATCATACACACCACGATGATATTTTCCTGATAGCACGACAAAAAAATCCAGATAGAGATGTGCATGATATCATAGGAATTACGTAAACATCGGTCATATCACGGGAAATGTGAGATGGTGTGTAGGTGTAGAAAATGAACCACATCATCATAGAATACCACTGAACTGATTTTACTAGTCTAGGATAGGAGAATCAGTCGTCATAACAATCACTAATCTTGACACACCAACTCACCCAGGAGAAACATGCAATGACGCGCTAACGCACTCGGATAGGCGTCGTCATAACAACAATTTTCCGCATTTATTTAAAAAATTAATTAGTTAATTCCGGATTAAAATTTTGGTTTCCTTTTATTCATTGTAATTTATTTCATATTTTCAAATGGTAGTGTTGAATGTAGAATAATATCGCCCCATTAATATGCATGTTACCGAAGATAGGAGCGAGATTGATTGAACTGAGGGGATAGCGTTCGATGTAAAATAATTAAATGTGATAAATGCATTATTAAAAGAATAGGATGACAAGCGGCGACCTGAGATGAATGTTAATACACCATTTAGAATTAGAAATCTGAGGGGTTAAGAATCATTGTCGACAGGGAAACATCGGTGAATTTTCTTCGTTCCAGATAATTAGATTTAGTGCCATGCCAGGAAACTTATATTTTCATCCAATTATTACCTAATTCAAACCTTAAAGATCGAACGGGAGGAGTAACATGATTTGTTGGGTGTAACCGAGGGAGAATTTAAAGTATATGATCTAATTCTGTCTTTCGATCGGTACAACGCATAGCTAAAACATTCCAATAGCTTAATAACACGACTCAATAACGCTATGATGTTAAATTTAACCTTTCGCCTGTAAATAGAGTAATATAAACCGTTCCGTTTTCCTTTTCCTTCGAATGTCTGTTGCCGGTATGAATTAGTCCGAATGCTTGAGGTTGGATGTATCGTGACACGATCACTGGGACGTGCGTGTGAGATTGATTTTTATATTGTTTTGGATTTCGTGTGAGCTTGATGGAATAAACTTCATGGTGTACGAGCATCACTAACTCGATCATGATATCTGAGGTGCAAGCATAAATAACTTATTTTCAGATGACCACCCCAACTAAGCCCGGAAGTACTCTTCGACCTTGTTTTTCCTGTGCCGATAAAAACGCAGACATCGCACAGCTGCACTTATATATCGGGGAATTGAAGAAAAGGATAGATCTATATGAAGGAACGTGGTTCTCCCCGCCACAAATGAAGGAAGAGAAGGGTAAAATCCTACGTCTGGAGCACTGCCGTGACAGTCTCCTGGAGGAGAGCAGATGCCAGAGGCTAACCATAAAAGCCCAATCAGAGGCACTGCACAAGATATACTCCGAATCGGAACTAGCGAAGCGAGTTCGCGAATACCCGGTACCAGATGGGACCAACGTGTTCCCGATGCACCACATATCGGCTAAAAATTCTTCAACATCCAGTTGTAAAGGGCATGGCTCGCAATTGCCACCCATTCCTGCCCCAGTTCTTTCGGGCCATCGACCTATGTCTGGCGGTCCATCGGACCCTATCTTGGCTCCCGTCCTCGTGTCGCCACTCATTCAGTCTCCGGCAGAAATCACATGTCCACCTCGGAAGCGTAAGAGACCGACCCGCTCCGAGAAAAATCAGAAGCGCAGAAACGCCATGGCCGCGCTGGAAGCCTCATTATCTGCAGCCAAATCGACGATCAAAGAAATCACAATCACCCATTCTATCCCTACGAAAAAAGTGTTTCGGGTAGTCCCGACCGACAACATCAAATTTCTCGAAGATCGCCGGTTGCCCGTCGAAATCGACGAAATGCTCGCCGAAGGTGAAGTGTTTCCGTAATGGATTCTCCAGTTAGTCCAATTCTCCGTGCAATGCTCAAAAACCTCGAAGAAGTTGACGTTACCCTATATATGACTTTGATGTTTTGTGTTCATTAAATCAATGATGAGTGTATTTTCATGTTGTTATGGTTCGTTTTCAATACAACTGTTTAAATTTCTTGATTTTGTCCATAGTGCGTGCGATTTACTGTGATTGATTTGAATAAAAGGCACTCTTGCAGACATAGTACAAGTTTAAACGTCGTCCCTTTGGACCAGGGTCGGACTGGATTTAGTGTGAAGAAACGGGTAAGACCTTCTAAGGCACCATAGAACCCGAACCGTGAAAGGGTTAGGAGTAGTCCTAAGGCAGGGGCTCACCTGCTAGCCGTTTCCATCCCGTGTGAGCAGCACCAACGTGGAACATCCCCACAGGCTCACACGTGGGAATATGCATTTGATCATTTGGAGTGTGCGTGGGAAGTGTCTGAGCGGGAAAGATGCTTGGGAGGTGCGAAAATCATGAATGCATAAATTTTCTTTTCCCCACATACGCCAACAATATCTATAACAAGGATAATTTAGAAATATGGTGCAATATCTTTTATGGTAAGTCCATGAACCCAGAGGCACGCCAAGTCCTTGAATTACAGAATCAACGTCAATTGTGACGGGTATTTAATGGTAACCAATGATTATGTGGTGTTGCGAAGGGAAATTTGACATTGAAGGGTAAATGGAACCGAATATGGAAAAGGAAATGTTCAAATGATCGTAACCAACCATTTATTACCACTGTATATTTTATCTAATTAAAATAATAACATTTATACAATTTTTATAATATGTATGTTTTAATTCATTATATTTTTAATACTGTATATACCTTTTATACCTTTTAGATACCTTTTATTTCCCTTATGTATATTTTATTAAAGATGTATTTATTAAAATATGATTATGAATCAGTAAAGATATCGACGTTTTTTATATGTGAATATCTTTACTGATTCATAGTCAATTTTTTATAAATACAATGTCAGTTAAAAAGAAATCAGAGGTGAAAATCAAAAGAAGTTCTTATAATTTTATTAAAATTGTTTTCACAAAAATAAATTCTAATTTTAAGCAGATTTTAACGAAATATATGACCCAATAAAAATAAAAGATACACGGTGATATACTGCTAAAATTCTATCAACCGACACGCACCTTGTTAAACGCCAACCACTAATTTCTATACAATTTTTTTTTCTAATTAACCCTCTCCGTGTAAAAAATAATGCTGATATTTATAGTGACCTGTTCTATTCCCACAAAAACGGTTACAAAATGTGCCTTCAGCTTCATCCCGATGGATTCAAACCTGGAAAAGGGACACATCTTTCTGTTTTCTTTTTCATAATGCGCGGTGAAAACGATGTACTTTTGCAATGGTCTATGAAACTGGAAGTGACATCTTGCTTTAATGTCGAATATATTCGACAAATATACGGAGAGGGTTAAAAAGAAAATTATTATACATTACAAAACCATTTATTTACATCACATAATTTATACATTCAGAAAATTAATTCCTCATGGTGTTTTGGTTTTCATTCGAAACTTTAACCTTGGCGGGTTTTATTCGTTATTCATCTGTTGGTTGAATATTTTAATCTAATTTTAATTAAATTTTAATTTTAATGTTTTAATTTGCCATTTTTCCTAACAAATTGTGTTCATTAACAAAAATCTTCATCCCGACTCTGCAGAGCTTATTGCAATTGTATTAATAATCTTTTAAACCTTCTGACCATTTCATGAAGTTCTTCGTAATTATCTCTTAAAATAATATCAATATAATCTCTGAAATAATTTCCATTTATTTTGAACTTAATAATTTCACTTAGAATCCTAACATTATCTTCTCCAGGTCTCCACGGATTGATAATTTCATTTAATTTCCAGGTATTCGGTTCAAAAGTATTAATTAGATTGTAAATTTCCGTATTATTTAATTTTAAATTATTGTAATTTTTTAAATTCACTTCTTGTGAATCATCAACCTCAATGTCATATTATTGTCAATAAACTTTTCTCGGGGAAGATTTTCATAAACTTTATTGTCTTGAAAGTCAATATTCTTGTAGGAATCTATTTTTCCAATGTCATCAACTTGTTTTTCAAACCATCCAAGATTGTTCAAAAGCTGGAATAGTTCTTAAAATTAATTTATTAACTTTAACGAGATTTTGTGTTCTGGACTGAAGTGCATTCTGTTGGGGTTAGTACAAGAACCAAAAAAATATATATTAAAAAGGAAGGCATAACAAATATTGGTAAAATCAATAAAAGTGCAAAATTAATTAAAACTTACTAAAAATCAAAATCAATATTGAATGGGGGTATTGGGTATAGTTGAACGCCAAATTGATAGACAAATTCAAAAATTATAATGGAAATTTATTAAGGGATTCGCAGAGAAAGTTAATGCGAAAAAACAAATTAATTAAAACTAGTTAATCTGTAATGGAAAGCCCGAGCCCATGGGAAACCCGAAGCGCAGTGACACCCGATCGATCAGATAAAAACGGGAATATTCCGAGCGCCTGTCTAGAACAAATAAATTAAAATAATTTGGAAACCCTCAAATGTTTACCTAGGATTCCCGGGAGATAATTAATTGCAATTCTGTAGATAATTGGCCTCTCAGAAACAGTATAAAAAGAGCTCAGAAACAGATAGGCCGCTAGTTTGTCGAAGAAACAAAGAGAAGCTCGGAGAATCAGGTGATCAGTAATCAGAGAATGAAATATAGTAATTGGAAACAGTTTAATCCTTGCACCAGAAAAGTTGATTTCCCCTCGTGTTATCTACCTTAACGAGTTATACTTATATCGAGCGAAAGATGCAAATAGAGTGACACATTATAATTTGATTGAAATTGAGTTAAAGTTATTCTGTGTTGGTTTCGACTTATTTGTAGAGAGAGAAAAGTAAAATTATTTGAAAGTTGAATATTATTGTCGAGGTACAAAGTTGAAGATAAAGTTGTTAAAAAGAAATTTAACTGAAAAAGTAGAAATGAAATAAATTATTGTGGTTGAAATAAAAGAGAAGTAAAAATATAAATAGTAGTTATTGAATAAAAATATTTTTGGTGAATATTTAAAATATTGAAATAAGGGGAAGTGAAAATAAATTTTTGCAGTCAAATAAAAAGAAAGTGAATTAATTGTGCAGTTGAAATAAAAGACTAAATTTAGTGAGATTTAGAAGCTATTGGAATAAAGTTGTGAGAAATTACGAGAGAATTTATAAAGACTAATATTGAAAATCATTTCAAAATTAAAACAAAAGGTAAAGTTAAAAAATTCTTCGGAATCGATTGGCATTGACCATCACAAACCCGAAATTGGTTACACTCATGTTAATATCAGAAAATCGTGTGTTTGCAAGAATCTTCGGAGTAACATTGTAAAGTTATAAATGCAAGGAAATGACAGTAAAAATAATGAAATATGAAAAATGTACAAATGAATTGCCATTTAATGTCAATGGGAAGATACAATTTATGATACCAATAACACAAATACTACTTGAAGAACACACAAAGTTTATCCAGTGCAATAAATTGCTTGCCCCATTACATCGCTTGGCACCAGATTCTTGGATAGCGTTACCTGATTAACTAGGAGTAAGAACTCCAGATAAATTGGAATTAATCAATCTAGAATATTTGTTGAACTTTACATCTCTAAATAAAATGGCACAACTGGATTTCTATGCAAGCGAGGATATTGAAGAAGCCCAAAGAAATTTATTATTTCCATCAATTGGAATTTTTTCATATCACCATCAAGCACTAATCACTAATCTGGTTTTTACACCTGTAGAGGAAGTACTTGAGACTGACCACTCAACTATCTTCAGTACATAATATTTTATAATAAATAAAAATTCTTTACCTGTTATTTTCAATAGTTGAACATATAAATTTAGAAACAAAATTAGTGCACTTTGATAAAACTCGCTGGCACCCTCACTTTATTGCAATTTCCAATAAATAGCATTATTTGATGTTGGTTTAAAAAATTTCTTTCCTCAAAAAAAGATCATTGGAATAAATTGGGTCTCATTGAAGTTTATGTAAAATAGCGGATTTTATATTAAATATAACTATAATTATACTGTAATATAAAGCACATCACAACCTCTAACTCGGACGTTATGATCAAAAAAAATTCAAATATTTTAACAAAGACAGGTTTTGAGTGGAACTTAATTTTGAAATGCTAAATACAAATTCAAAAGTCAATGAAAATAAAAATCGCATTCAACAAAAATTCATTTATTATGAAAAACGAACAAAATATTTCATGTTTTAGAATTTTTCGGTTTTTTTCTTTTATGATTTTGAATTTCACCATCATCTCGTTTTCGTTTGTTACTCTTAAAATTTCAAAAATAAAAGAACTAAAATTTTGTGAAAGTTAAAAAAACCCGTAATTTTTTTCTGATTTCTAAATTTTCTAGATTGGTATCAATTTGAACTGGATCGATTGGATTCAAATAGACAATATCAGACAATACAAATTTTTTCCCACAGTTTAAACAAACAAAATCACTGGGAATTTCATCCATTACTTTTTTAGAAATAATACACCCACAAGACCATAAAAACATGAAAGTAAAACTTCCACTCATTTCTAAACCGGAAACAGGGCACACATAATTAGTAAAATCTACAGAAGATTTTAAATTGACATCTTTGACATCCTATAACAAACGATTAAATATTATAAAAGGCATAAAAAATTAATTACAGTGAGTCGTTTTATATGATTAAACCCTTCGCTAGAAAATTTATCGTTATCCAATAATTTTTCGATTACTGTTTCTTTATTATAAAATTTTCCATAACCACAAACAACAATAGGAGGCTTTAAAGGCACTTGGCTAAGAGCACAATGATTCCATATAGCTAAATTACGTTCATTTTTAGTTGCCTGCTGAGTTGCTTTTTTAGTTTTTACTAAAACATCTCTACCAGGTATACTTCCTCCATCTCCACCCATAATTAGAGTATTGAATTTAAAAAATATTTATAAAATTAACTAATTTACAATTTATATTATCTTAGAATTTATATAAAATTGAATTAAGTTTAAAATAATAGAAAGTAATTTAAATATATAAACAAAGCTATTTTAAATATCATTCCATTAGTTGATATCAAATTAAATTTAAAAATATTTCAAAGAAATAGCATAAAATCATATTGAAATAAATAATTATTTCATTATAATTTACTAACTACATATGTATTCAAAGATTAAGTCTTCAATTTTTAAAAATGAAACAAAATTTTCAAAACTTTTAATCGCAAATATAGAGGTAACAGTCGCATTGTCGCTGCAGTAAATATGTCAACCGATGTAAAATGTCCAATCATTATCAGTGATAAAAGCTGGCTCACGTGGTAAATTATCGGGGATCTCCATATTAAAAATTGTCATTACACTGGTATTAATCATCTACAAAGTGATATAAACAAAAATTATTTAGTAGCAGAGTTCCTTTGAAAAAAGATGCTATAATTGTCGTCGAAAGGTCAAATTCAAATAATGGTGCCATTGTCATAATTTCTCTTTGAATAACCTATGGTAGTTTTAAAACGAACAGCAGTCGACTTTCCCGGACCATATGAAACAATTCAGGCTCATGAGAAATGTTGAGTTCACGTGCTTGCAAATATGCCTCTTCATTGAGAATTAGTATAAGGTTTGAATACTGATGCGTTTCTCTGAGTATTTTAAAGATTAACAAGTTAGAGAGGAATGTCTGAAATGATGTTAAGCAATAATGGTACTAATTTTGTTGGGTCTGTATCCGAAGTGGAAGCATTTTAATGGAATAACTATACGTTGAAAAATCGAAGACAGATAGAGTAAAATGGGTTTTATATCCACCACAAACTCTTTATTTCGGTAGAATATTTGAAAGCATGATAAAATCATTAAAATGCGTAAACTATTTATTAGCTTGGTCACAGAAAATTTATAAGCTATTTGGATTTGCAATGAGTATCACAAACCTTGTGCTGTTTATATTATTCAAGGGTAAGACATCCGACAAAAAAATGTTACACCATTTAATTATAAGTTAAAACGCTAAAAGTAATCGGATGCACATGTAAATAGTTTCTGTGTATCGAATAAATTTTTAGTTCGCAGAAGTGATTATGATTTTTCATACGCCATGTTTACAAGTTTACAGATTTTCTGTGACCAAGCTGATAAGCATGTTATTTGATTTTTATTGTACTAGAGAAATTATGCTGAATCAGAAATATTCAATGAATTCAACTTTCAAAATAAATATTAAAGTAAAATTTTCCCCGTTACCATCATTAAACTCGGTGATTTCCTCTCCCTATATTTCTACCTAACTATGTCACCTTTCGCTTAAGTTTTTTGATCAATATCAATATCTTTAGCGAAAACATCGCTAAAATTCAACTTTGACATAAATTCAAGATCAAATTGAAAATACGTGTTTGGAATTCGTTGATTGTGCATCACACAATTTGATGGCTCAAAATAATTAAAACGAATATAATGAATAAAAATATAATGATGGCTTAAAATAATAATAATAAGAATAATAATAATTATAATAATAATAATAATAATAATAATAATAATAATAATAATAATAATAATAATAATAATAATAATAATAATAATAATAATAATAATAATAATAATAATAATATTAATAATAATAATAATAATAAAAATAATAATAATAATATTAATAATAATAATAATAATAATAATAATAATAATAATAATAATAATAATAATAATAATAAAAAAATTTAAAGTGATGATTTCTTTGTAGCAGCATCTATTATTTAAAACAATAAAGTGATAATTTAAGTCTTTTGCTGCAAATAATGTATTTAATGAAAATATTTTCGACTATAAGATAGTCCTTGTCAATCTCCTGGAATTTAGCAATCTTCTTCCCGAACATACAGCTCTATCTTTCTTTTATTTCTTTTTTCTTACTCTCATTGGTTATAAATATAATATAATTTAAGGATATACTTTCTTTTTCTGAATTTTTAAAAATTTTATTTAAACTTAAAATAAATATCATTTAGAATTCAAAATGATACCAACTAAAATTTTTAAATTTTTAAAGCTTCTATAATTAGCCCCTAGAAGCCTACTTCAATAAAATATTTCAAAATATTTATAAAATAAAGCCTCCAATAACAATTTGTATGCGCGATTTAAATATTTCAATAAAAGCGTCAATTTTGATTTTTAAATCCTTTCTTTTGAAAGCATATTTCCTAAAATTTCTATATTATTTTAATTATTACTTTTTTTAATTTATTGTATTTCTTATATATTATCAGTTATTCTCAAGGTCAATGACAACAGATTAAATTGATGATTTCATTGATTTCTTCTCTAGTGTTGATTTATGGCCGTCTGTTTATAATGAGAATTGCTTCTTTGAATCTGAAATATTTTTGGATGTTTCCATTGGCTATGATTTCGATTGAAATATTTTTTCTTTCCTTTGTTGGTTGACATTGTTGGAGACGTGTCTGTTTATCGAGGATTTTCAACCAGGATCTAGATACTCTTTAACTCTTTGGTGCAAGGTCCTGAGTGTACTTCCAATGTAGATTTCCTTGCATACATTGCACGTGATGCAATAAAGGATGTTATTTCTAAAGCACATATCTTTCGGTGTCTGGCATTTTTCCATTGTGTAATTGTTTTCTCTATTTGTTTTGGTTGCCATAGCTTTTCTCAATGTCCAAGATTTATCTGCTATTCGAATTGGAAGACCGGTGCGTTTAAGTTCTTCCAGGATCTTGAAGTCGAGTATGTCACGGATAAATTGGATATTAAGATAGAAATATTTCTTCTTTTGTGTTAATTCCATAGATTCTTTTGGGATATAATTCATTCTTTCGATGTCCTCACCTTGGTATCCTTTGCTGTGTAGGATTTTATTGAAATTTGATTGCTGTTTGAAGTTCTCGTTTTTTAAGTGCATCGATTGGCTATCCTTTGTTTCTCGTTTTTTATGATATGTACTTTCTGTAAGTATGGAAGCGCTGATCATTGGTGCATAAATGAGCTGGTTTTTTGTAGAACCGGTATGTTTGAGGATTTGTTTCTATTTTAATTCTCAAATCCAATAAATTGACGTATCCATTTTCTTTCGGATATTCGATTTCAAACTTACTATCTTGGTGAGTCGCATTGAATGTATGAAATATTTCCTCCGCTTCTTTTCTGCTTTTGGTCGTGATAAAGATATCATCTACATATCTTACAAAGAAACCGATGGGTTGTATGGTCCTCAGTGGTAAAAGCATTTGTAGTGATGGGGTTCATATAAAGACATAAAGATCATATGACATTAAAACTTCTTAAAAAATATTTTGTTGAGCTTATAGTGATTGGACCATTGAAGTAATTTGTTGTTTTCTTAAAACACTAGAATACTTTTCATCAAAATCAAAATGTTTAGTTTGAAAATGTCTTTTTAAGTTATAATCTTTCGCCACAGCAATAGTTGCTTTACAAATTAAACATATAATGTTACCTTTATGCTCGATAAAACAAAACTTTTCTGTCCATTACTCTTAGAATACTCGTCTTTCATCTTCTAACTTCCGTTTCTTAAGTTGTTTTGATACCGAAATATTATTTTTTATGACCAAATTAAACAAAAAACTGAATAAAACTATGCAAAGTACAAACTCAAACAGAAGAGTAAAAATAATTTCTTCCGTTAATTTAAAATTTTTATCACACCATTTAAAAAATGTTGGGTTTGCATGTCATACCGAGATTCATTTTTTAAGTAATAACATAAAATATATCAAGCAATTAGAATTCATTTTTTATATATGCGGACATAAAAAAATCTCAATCAGTAATTGAGAGTACATGTTTAGTGTCATTTCATTTCATATCGGATTATTTTCTTATGCATTTCAATGCAATTGCATAATTTCACAATCAGTATACAACAATTTTTTTTTATTTAAAGAAAAAAATTATAAATAAATTAGGGCGTAGCAAATATAAAATTGGGCCGCATGCGGCCCGCGGGCCTCTGGTTATGCATGGCTGCTCTAAATACTTATAATATAATTACTTCCTCCGAGGGATAATCAGTTTTGTGATATTAATAAATTATATATCTCCAAAGTTTTCTAATATGTTGACCACGCCAGGACTCACAACAAATAACACATTAAATGCATTTATTCTAACTCCGAAAATCTTTACAATTGGCGACAGTCTTGAAATTTTCTTAGAAGAGATTAGAAGATTTTATGATTTAACTCAAATTCCAAATCAATTACAAAAAACGTTCATAAGAACATTCATGTCAAACGAAGCCGCTAAATTATATGAAGGAGTCATTGAAGAAATTGACATTTATATAGAAAGATGCAGAAAAGCCTTAGAAGAACCTTCAAATTTAGGAAGAGATTTAAATGAAGCTATCGATTACAAAAAGGTAATGAATCAATTCAAGACTTCTTTAGGACCATTGATCGATTGGCACAAAATTTCTAAAGGCAGGAAATATCGAAAAATAAAATAAATGCCTTTTTATTGCAAAATGCAATAGAAGATAAAAATATAAAACGAGAAATCAAAATGAGAAATATTTCTAATATAAAGGAGATGAAAATCATTACGAAGATAGAAGAAATTAATAAAGAAATGCAAAATGAGGAGATTGCGGCTATGAAACCGTTCAAAAAAAGTTATACAAATGTGCTCCAAAATCGGACCCAATATCTAGCTCAACAATATCGACAAATTCAACCACGACAACAACAACAAAGATTTCGAGAAAACAGCCTGCCACACAGAGAATCATTTAAAAACAATAATAGAATTATAGATCAAAGGAGTTTACCTTGTCGACCATCAATACACAGATCAAAAAACAGTTCGGATTTTTCAAATTCATTTGATCAGTCAAATCGAAGATATGAACAACCACGATCAAAACAATGCTGGTGATGCAAAGAAGTAGGACATATAAGGGCTCAATGTCGTATCATAAAATGTTCTTATTGCAAGAAGGCAAGCCATTTCAAATTCCAATACTTCGATTTAAGAGGATCTCAAAGCTACAGATATCAACCGAATATGGCAGCGATTGGAGACTAAGAAGACCCCGAGAATCACAATTGCTCTGTTATTTATGGAATCGTTCACGCTTTCTACAAATTGATTGCAGGCTACATAAAGCATTTACATATGGAAATGGAAAATATATGTTAATTTGAGAGAGGTTCGATGTCAGCTTATCGTTTGACAGTTTATTTCTTTGAGATCAACGACGATATGAAAAAGGGGAAACATTTTTATTGAGGTTCATTTGGTCTAATAATGTCCGGTAAGTGACAATCGACGGAGGAATTTGACGGATGCTTGTTTGCCGATTTGTTGGACAAATTTTCAAAGTCATTGATGATGATCGAATCACAGCGGCCAAACACGCGTAGCCAAGATTACTCACAGTAAGGTATTGGAAAATATCCCCGGCTTCTAGTAATCTGTTGGCTTTCGAACATATAATTCTGAACAATTTCCAATTTCGCTGAATGGAAAGCAACGTTCTATTTTTTTGCATATAAAATTTATATAGATTTTGCTAAGACCGTCTAACGGCTCACTACAGCGTTGAACTAAGGACAGACCATAAAGAAATAACGGTTATGTTGAAGACCAAGAAGCCAATCACACCTCAATTTTAAACATGGATCAACCATTTAAGTGATCTGAACATTGCAATGGAATACCGTAAAAGTGAAACGCATTCTAATGCAGATGGGCTATTCAGAACTGAATGCTATACGTGCATACTACGACAAACAATTCACGAGGAACCAAAAACATGAAAACTAAAAACAAAGATTCTAACACCCATGTGTCAAGAAGATAGAAAACTGTGGCAACAAGATTCTAAAGAAATAGAAAATATCAAAAGAGATATANGCGGTCTGATTTGATCGAGTATTGTTGGTGTGCGCACACAGACGCGAGAAGTAGGTAATTTCTTGGGTTATTGTAATTTTTTTTTATATGAATTTTGTAGAAATTATTTGTAGTTTTTGTTTGGCTGCTAAATTTTGGAATTCTGGAATTGTGGATTTTAAAAAATCGGAAATATGGCAGCGAAGATTGTTTTGACAACTGAAAAGAGATTATTCCAAGTCGAATATGCATTTAAGGCAATGGCATTAGATGGATTGCTTTCCGTTGGTATTCGAGGCAATAATTGTGGTGTAGTAGCTACACAAAGAAAAGTTCCAGATAAAATGATTGAGAAGAGTTCAGCTACAAGATTGTTTAATATTACTGAAAGTACTGGAGGTGTTATGACTGGTATGATCCCTGATTATCGATCTGAAGTATGTCGTGCACAAGTGGAAGTCGCTCGATTTAAATCTAAAATTGGATATAAAATGCCTTGTGACATAATATGTCGTCCTATTGCGGATATTAATCAGCTCTATACCCAATCGGCGGAGATGCGACCATTAGGTTGTTCAATGATAGCGCTATCATATGACAATAAAGATTATATTCCATGTCCTGATTTCATTCAATTTCGTTCAAGGATGACATTATCTCATGATATTGAAATGGACAAACTGTTATTATTCGAAACTGATCCACGTGGCCCTGTAGATGCCAATAAAATTGTGATACCATTTCTTGGACTTATTCAATAATAATAATAATAATAATAATAATAATAATAATAATAATAATAATAATAATAATAATAATAATAATAATAATAATAATAATAATAATAATAATAATAATAATAATAATAATAATAATAATAATAATAATAATAATAATAATAATAATAATAATAATAATAATAATAATAATAATAATAATAATAATAATAATAATAATAATAATAATAATAATAATAATAATAATAATAATAATAATAATAATAATAATAATGATAACTTGCAAACTGATATTTCAATTGACATTAACTTTGTTATAATTTTTGTAGAAAATAAAGTGCATCAAAATCTGCGTGCTTGACAGATTTTAAGCTTAATTTAACAGATGAGTATAAAAGATTAGCTTATGTAATATTTTAATTATTTATGTTGTTAATTCTGATCAGAATATTAATATCAATTCAAGGCTTCCATTCGATTCGATCAATTTCCTCTGATTTGGTATGATTTTTTTGGGCGGAGTTTTTATTTTTAACCTCTTTTCTGTTATAGTAAGTAATATTTATGATTTTAAGAAAAATTATTTGACTTTTAAGTGCGTATTCAATGGTCAGTCGATTAAAAATCGGTATTTTATTCTTAAATTTTAAATTGAAATTTTATAAATTTTCTTCGAAGTCCAATTGGAAAAGTATTTCTAGAAGAAATCGACATTTGGAGCAAATGCTCCACGACGTGTGGAAAAGGAACACAAGAGAAATTTCAAGCTTGCTTTAAAAACACCGTTTATTTAATTGAAAATATTCCAATGGAAAAATGTGACAAAATCCCGAAAATAAAAGTGTCAACGAGAGCTTGCAATTATGGTGATTGTGAAAATGGCTACGTATGGAGGTTCACTGATTGGAGCAAATGTAGCCATACTTGTGGCTATGAAGGAATTCAATTAAGAGAAGTCGAATGCTATCATTCCAGCGGCCAAGTTGTCGACCAAGAAATGTGTGATGAGCATAAAAAGCCAAAACCATTAAGAGGATGTAACAGGTATAACTGTCCTCCTAATTTTCTTGCCAAAGAATGGAAAAAGAAAGCAAGTTGAATTTTTTGACATATATAATTTTACTCGAGCTGACAATTTGTTGTTTAATTTGTATCGATCTCATGAAATAGTTACATTTTAAAGAAGTGATTAAATTAATTAAATTAATTAAAGGTAGGCAATACCGCTCACATTTAGGAATACATTCGATTGCTTTTTGTTTTATTGCAGGGGCTAGGGACCTTTTTTAGAGAATGCGCTAAATATCAAGAAAAAATATTTTAGAGTCACATGTGGGGAGTCGCAAAATTAACCCTCCCGGTGTTTATTTAACATTAAAAAACAAAAACTACAGAAAAACAGAATATTCATCTCATAAAATATATAATATAATTAAATCATGTTTTATTGTTACATTAATACCATTATGTCAAAAAACAGTACAGTAAACATTTTATAATTTTTTGTTTTCAAGAAATATTTCAAAAACACTAAAATAAATGTTGCTTTTTTACTTTGGTCTTCTCATAAATTTTTTCAAAATTTTAATTTATTCGGGAGAATTTTAATCTGTATTATTATTTTGCACCGATATCAATTTTTAGCAAATTTAATAGATGGGAGAAATTGTTCCCCATTACGTCGAAGAAGAATAGTTAATAGACCTAGATCAAATCTCTTAGTAATGGAATAAATTCTTGACAACAAGTTCCAACTTCTGGATATTGTATATCTGAAACATCTTCAATTCTGTATCCGTTCTTTTCAATTTACCATGTATTTTTTTTAAAATTATCAAACGAGACACTTTTATTTTTAATTTCCGAAATTTCCAATTGCAGTCAGACAATAGCTGTGTTAGGAAAGGGTTTTATATTCATTTAAGCCTGCACTACTAGATTCCATAAATTGTAAAACTTTGTAGTTGAAACTAAAATAATTATAATTTATCATATTTATCTTTCGATTTCACCTTTCATATTAATATTTGTAAGACTAGATCAAAACAGTATATTAGGTACACAATATAAGCCTTTATCAAGTGTGTATTTCAAACGTTATATACACACTTGATAAAGGATGTACCGAAATATAATGTACCGTATATATTGTTTTGATATAGTCTTACAAATATTAATATGCAAATTATTGGATTATAAAATAAAAAAGTTTAAATTTTGTTCATTCTGTTGAGCTCTTCTGAAAGCTTGACTTTGATAGACGAAGAAGTTTCATTGATTGAAAATATTAATTTTGACAGGAATTTATTAGTAGGAATTTATTAGTAGAAATGCATAGAATGGGAAATTGTGTCATGAGCGATTTCTTGATAAAAATTCAAGCTAAGTGATTTTGGAGGGCTAATTTTAATGAACGATCTTTCAGTTATCATAAATGCAAAGTTAACTTGAATCTTCTTTGTGTTTTAATCCTTGACTGGAATTAGGTAATTATTAATATCCATGTTTTATTGAATAAAAGATCAACATAAAGTTTTGGTATACACCAAACGGCAACTAATAAGCGTCTAAGTGACATTCATTTAGCTTTACATGATATCAATAATACTTACCTATCATAAATGTATGTGTCATAACCAACATTGGCATTACTTGAACCAATGACATTAAATAAGCTCTTACACTATAAAATTATTAAAAAAATTACTACACACAAACACGGTTCACAAAATTTCTATAATAAAAAATACAAACAACTGGACGTTTAAGAAGCTTCAAATTTTCAATATTAAAACAACGAAATATATGTATATGCTTTTTAAAAAAGAAGTTTTATTGATAAAAATTTTTTAAATAAATATGTTTTAAATATTGAAATATTTTGATAAATGATTTTTAAAATATTTTATTCAACGCTGAAAATTTGTTTAAAATTATACAACATGTCATATAATAAATACTTGGAATTATGTCGTTAACTTTTGAACCGGATTTAAAAAATAATTTAGAAGATGTGTTAGCAGCTTCTAATAATCATCATCAGTTTACCTACATTGACGACGGATGAATAACTATACTATATTGATAATATATAAACAAATTATAAAATATATAAATTTTAAATTATAAATATATATATGTAAATCCGATTATTGATGCAATAAAAGGTGGTGTAAGAATCAACATATTTTTTGCAGAAAAATGGAAACACGAGATATTAAATGTATTTTGACATGCACCGTGCATTTTTAAAGCCATAATGATTCATAGCGGGTAATTACTTAATTAAAATAGTAAAGAATTAGTATATATCTCGTTAAATTGAGTTAGTTTTCTTAAGGAAGACGATTGGAAAGCGAAATCTCACGATGATTGATGGAAGCACATAACCGCTTACCTTCACCCTAATATATAAAAGCAATTTTTGACTAAAGACAAGGTTGAAATACATAAATTTTTGTCGAAGAAAGTAAGCTTTATTGCTAAGTCATTGCGCAATATTAACAGAATATCGAATTAAAAGCTAATTTTCCAAAGGAAGATTTACTAAGTATAAAAAGTTATTAAAAACGATTATTGCAAACTTATTTCGGTGATTTTTTGGGACGGAATTGTGACAATTGTATTGTAAAATAAAGTTCTAACATATTTGAATGTTATTTATTAAAAAAAGGAAGATATGAAGTAATAATATTTTAATATTACTCCTGTCAAAACTTTTATAAATGAACTTTTATCAATAAGTGTCATATTTAAGTACCATTAATTTGTTTCTTGGGATCCGATATTATTACTTTAAAACATGACTTTATTTTGGTTTGTGGATTCAATCGTTATTTTACTTAAATTAGCAAATGAAAACTATTTTGATATGTAGTTAGTAGTAAAAGGTTAGCAACTATATAGCGGATGGTATGATATAAACTATTATATAAGAGGTCAAAGATCAATAATGACATAAGACATCAAAGGTCAACTTTTGTTTAAAGGGGCACAGGTCAATTATTATACAAGAGGTCAAAGATCAAGTATGATGTCATCATATACACGAATTACACAACTTTATAAAGTTATGTAATATACTACCCGTTGCATACAGACTAATATTACATAATATTGTATAATTAGCTTGATTTATACCCCTCATTTGTCATTACTATTTTAATACTAAATAAAAACTATTTTACTCGGTTGATAAAATGCATTTGACATTATTTTCAGTACTAAACTAAACAAATTTTCTGTTCAATGCAGATTGAATTAAAAAAATGTTGCGTCATCCTCAAATTATATCTAATTACCAAGACCCCTGTTATCATAAATTGAATGAAATCATAAAATATTTTCCAAAAAAAATTTATCTTAAACTTATGTCATGAAATTTTCACAATATTTGATTTTAATAAAAATTCTCTTTAATTTTTAAATAAATATAAAAATGTAATTTTTTTTAAAGTTATTGAAGTAAATGGAATATAACAGTATTTAAAAAACTATTTAGATGTTGATGTTTTTTGATATATTCTTTTATTTATAGTGCCTAAAAATTAGTGACTGCTCTCCTGGTCAACAGAGACGTGATTTAAGCTGTTTAAGCTTATTGAACACAGGCAAAGTTTTAGACCTTCCCAGAGCTGCATGCTATTCAAAAGGTCTCATTCCACCAGCAAATTGGCGGCAATGCTTTGATCATATAGATCCTAAAAAATGTTTCAAAAAAAATGAATTTCTCCCAGAAATAATTTCCGAAAAACGAACTCTGGTTCAGATGAGAAGAGTTGAAAGACTTAACCTTCAAGTTGGGCAGATATCGTATGTATTTCCTGGAACAAGATTGACATTGAATTGTCCAGTGAAAAACTTTTTGTCTTCAAATATAATATGGGCTCACAAAAAAATAGAGTATTTTTATAAAGGGAAATCCAAAAATAGAATAAGGATTACAAGAAAAGGAAAATTAATTATCAAATCATTTCTTATTCAAGATCAAGGAGAATGGCGCTGTATCGCTGGAAATATAAGTGACACTATAGTCATAAAGTTAAAAAGTCCTTCGGATGGATATAAAGACTGGGCAATAAGAAATTCTATATCTAACAAAGATATGCCTAACGAATTTGTACAAATAGACATAATGCAAGAAAATCACGTTCGGTGGGTTATTGGGGATTGGAGTCAATGTTCTGTGTCATGTGAAAATACTGGGCTTCAGAGTAGAATGGTTCGCTGTGAAAGTTTACAAAAACGCTTTTACTACCAGTTATCAGACGATGAATGCGTTAAAAAGGTTGCTCCAAAACCACTTGCAAAAAGAGAATGCAGCAGAAATTTTCCATGCCCTCAATGGAACTTTAAAAACGTGAATTTAAACCAGGTTATTTTTAATGCAATTTTTTTAAATACTTTAAATCAAATTTGCGTAAATGATTTCGCTTACAGTCAATATTTAAATAATACATTCTAAAATCTCGCATAACACCCACGGCTAATGTAGCAGTTGTTTTTCAGCTAAAAACATATGGCGTGGCTTACATACGATATCTAACAAGGAGATATACGTTTATGTTACAACAGGCTTCGAGTATTGGACCGAAAGGTGACAATATTCGGATTCTGAATACAAAATTATATAGGTTTAATCTGCTAACGAAAAAATTCTCCCATCTAATGCTACTCCCACAGCCTGTAAATTTTAGTCGTTAGTATGTGGCTTTTATTGTTTAAATACTTGTAATATTCTTGTAATTTGATACTCCTGGATAAAATCAGGATAGTTAAATATGGAACAGTCATATTTTGACAACGTTCGCGATGTCTGTTTTATTTTTATTGAAAATTTCTGTATTGACATCGACCGCCTTGTTGTTTATTAATAACCACTTACTGTCATGTAAAAATATTCCATTTTTAAGTTTATAGCTTCTTATAGATATTGATAGCCTTCACTTTTTCGTAATTTTAAATAGCCTAATGTAATCCATAGTTTATAATGCAAAGATTTTTTTTATGAAAATTAAATGTTGTTGGTGCAATTTTACGTTAGTTGGAATCTTTGTTCAAAAATCTATAATTTCTATAAATATTCTATCCTACCTGATAATGACAGGAAAACTGTCGAGTAGCGCTTTCTTATAATTAAATCGTTGCCATTTATGTTTAACTATTTATATTTAATATCATAAAATCACAAATGTAATTTTAGCTAGTCAATATGCAGACCTTCGGAAATAAAAAATCAAATATTTTTTTTGTAAACCAATGTACTGCGATTGCGAATGTTATGTCATAAAACATTTTTAAAAACAATAAAAGCCACATATTAACGGCTCTAATTTACAGCCTGTGTGAAAAGCATTAGTTGAAGGATTTCTTTTTCATTAGCAGATTAAACTTATGTAATGTCGTATGTAGAATTCGAATGTTGCCACTTTTGGGTCCAGAACTCAAAGCTTGTTGTAACATAAACATATATATCTTGCCATATTTTAAATAATATTTATGGAGTAATCTACAAAAAAAAGTTAATTAAAAATGTTATTCAAATTCTTCAAAGTTCTCAATAAATATTTGTACACGAGGTGGCGTATATGTCAGATTTTAGGGCACTTTTATTCCTTTACTCTTTGTTATTTAAAGGAAATAAAATAATAAAATTAAATTAAACACAGACAACACTTGATGAAGTTTATGTCGTAAATTTGTCTCTAATTTGAATTTTTTTGATCTATCATAATAAGAAACGAATAAATAAAAATTAACTGTACAATGCTCATTGCATCAAATTCAAGACGTCATACGGAGTTAAGATATTCAGTAGAAATATGTATTTGTATTTATATAATAAAAGTTTTGTCTTAAATATAATACAACACACTTTTATTCTATGAACAAAAAACTTCGCACCCTAGAATCTTTTAAATTATTTTTTATAGTTTACACAACATTTTGAACAAGAAAATACATTTTTAAATCATATAACAAATTTTCTTGATATATATATATATATATATATATATATATATATATATATATATATATATATATACATACATTTTCCTTTAAATTACTTTGATGATAATAATAATAATAATAATAATAATAATAATAATAATAATAATAATAATAATAATAATAATAATAATAATAATAATAATAATAATAATAATAATAATAATAATAATAATAATAATAATAATAATAATAATAATAATAATAATAATAATAATAATAATAATAATAATAATAATAATAATAATAATAATAATAATAATAATAATAATAATAATATGTTTAACCGACTTTAGAATTATTTGAATCACTTGATTATTAACATTTGATATATTATTTAAACAAAATGTCACATTAAATCCTATTAAGTGCACGGATCATTGCATTGGCTACGAAAAAGCTCGCACAATTGGAGATTTAAAATGTATATTTCAAAATCAGTCAGTGGGACTTGAGAAATGCGATTCTACAAGGAAGCCAGTCTTTGAATGCTTCAATGCTGAATGCCGAGTAGAATGGAAGATTAGTGAATGGACAAAGGTTAAAAATTTATGTACATCAAAATTGAATATCAAACATTCATAATTAGTGTTCAAGAAGTTGCGGCAAAAGTGGAATCCAAGCAAGGTACTTAATCTGCGTATGGGTCAATTCCAAGTTACCTGCCGGTAATTTATGTTACAAAATAAATCTTGAAGTTCCTCAAGTGATAAAATTATGCAACCCTCCGATATGCAACTTAAGTTAGTAGATTTTTAATTATTTTGTTACAAAGTTTTCCATACATATAAAAAATTTATTTCATAATAACAAATCATTTTATACAAAAAATATGTATGTGCATGGAAAATACAACAACAAAAATTTTGTTTATCTTTATTAAATTAAACATTTCAAATTTTAACCAGATAAATACTTCTATCAGAAGAAAATCAGAAGAGCCAAAAATTATATCAGGTAGTTAAGTTTAATAAAAAAATTAATCTTGAAGCACCTCTTTCCAATCATCTTTTTATAATAACAAAACAATCTTTTAAAAGAAATCTTTCTGTATCAACAAAATCAGTGATTGAAGAGGCTCTCGGGATTATAGAAATATATTTATTTTGTAAACGACTAAAATATTCTCCAATGCATTAACCTGGGGAAAACTCTGACAGAAGTGCTTTGCTCTTGTAAAAAATCAAGACAATTTCATTTTTGGTTGAAAGCTAATTACTAATATGTCACCCTAATAAATCGAATAAATGCTGTAATGTCTTTCTTTTTTTATGTTTTTAAAAAAAAATTATTTGATTATTTCTTTTTTTCTAAGTCAGACGCTTGAATTTGAAAAACGAGTGATTCTCGTATGGACAGCTGTATGCAGGAATATCAAGGGTGAAGTATCCCTCAAAATTGTTCATCATTGGCGATTATCAACAAAGGACTAAAAATATTGCATATGAACAATTACAGAATGAATGAAATTAATTATAACGAATAAAGAATTTGTTCGAATCTATTCCGAGAGAAGCCGTATGATAAAGCTAATTAGATTTAAAACAAAAGATTGATTTATACCCTGAAAGGAAATTGTAAGAGATATAAATGATTTTGGCATTATCTAAATCAGCCATGGCCAACCGGTGGCCCGCGGACCAAATGTGGCCCTCGAAGCGTTTTGATGGGGCCCGGACACAATTTTAAACATCAAATCAATAATTGTCTTTTTTAGAATTCATATTCGAATTAAGCATGTTTTTAATTTAAAAAATTGATTCTAAGTTTACTTGAATCGTAAAAACGAGTTATATTTATTTAAATGAATTTATTGTGGCCCGTGATAGTATTTTTCCGAAAATTTGGCCCTTCGATTGATTTAGGGTTGGCCACCACTGATCTAAATGTTAAACATTTATTTCAATTATTAAATGAAATTGACTTTTAATTAATTGTTTCAATTAAAGAAGTTTAAAAACTTTCAATTTCAGAATGTGTCGACATGCACCCGAGTTGTAAAAGAAAAAAAGCATACTGTAGAATGGGAATTTACAGTTTTCCTTGCTGCAAAACTTGTCAAGAATATTTCAAATCTATTCAGAAAAAACAGGAATAATGGAAATACTCAAAGATTTTTATTGTTTTGTAATATTCAATTTATAATTAACTTTAAAATTTCAATTCATGTTTTCGAAATGTTTTTTCATGGTTTCCATTGTTTTAATAAATTTAAGTTTTTTGTAAAGATTTTTGAATGACTGAAATGGAACTCGGAGTTTGTTAAAATTTTTAATTTCATGTTAGTCGATTTTTTTAATATTTTCGTTAAAATAATAATAGTAATAATTAATCCAAAACTCGAACATTCTATCGAAACAATATTTTTTTTAAATTTTTTAATTATTTATATAATAATTATTTATTTTAATTATTTATTTTTTAATTATTTAAATTCAAATTACATATGCATCATTGATGTAAAAAACAAAAATTACTTTGTTTAAATAGTCACATTTTCTCGCCACCTTGTTCTTTTTAATTGATCAAAAGAAAATTAAAAATGTATTCAAAAATCTGGAATCACAACAATTTGTGGAATATCGAACCACTTCACCTTAACATTCAAATTATAATTGTATCAACATCAATCTCTTTGTTCTTCATATATTTATGTGTCATAATGTTCAAAAATCCCCTAAATGGAAATATCATTTCACATTTGAAGTTTGAAAAAGAAAAACCAAACCATTGGATTTGACTAATATCGATCGAAGCCGCTGGTTTGCTTTTGCCAATTTCAGTCGCAAAAATGGAACAAACACGAAACAAAGATCTTAATTCAGATTCCATCGATTCCGACGATAGCTATTCAAACCTTCAAAATTATAATATATTAGTTAATTCTTCAATTATTCTTTTGCTCCTACATGGAGTATAATTAGTTTATGCACTATTGTCGTAACAGATTATTCATATTCATGAATTTATATTTCATATCACAACACGTCCACAAAAATGTCCGTATCATTCGTCATAAATCAAGATCAGAGTCGTGATTAAATAATTAAATTATTATGAAATATTTTTCTTTCTTTGTAATTATTTTTGTCATTATTATTACCGTTATTCTTTTTTTATTATCTTTTTCTCATTTATTTATTTATTATTATTATTATTATTATTATTATTATTATTATTATTATTATTATTATTATTATTATTATTATTATTATTATATTATTATTATTATTATTATTATTATTATTAATATTGTTATTGTTATTAGTAATAGTATCAGTATTATTATTATTGTCATTATCATTGTCATTGTCTTATTATCTCAAAACATGAATGTCAAAGAAGGTTAATATAACTTAACTAATTAAAGCAGTAAAATTATACGTAAATTGAAGCTTGATACGTTTTTTGCCGCCGTTGACATTTTCTTTGAAAATATTCATTTACTATACATTTATAATAACATTAAATTATCTCATATAAAATTGAAATATCAATTAAAAGAAAAAAGTCATTTAAATAATTTTTTAACACGCTTGTCAAAGCTTGATGTCTTAAAGCGCGTAAATAAAACTTATATTTTATGATGTTAAATTAAGATTTATATATCTAATTTTGAAATCAATTATTATTTTTGTTAGGACTTTATTTCATTTATTTTAATTGTATTTGCAAGGTGTTTTCGGCTGATAATTAAAAATATTTTTAAAACTTTGCTAAGACAGTTTAAAATATATTGAAATATTAAATAATTAAATTTTTAAAATCAGAAATAAATTTCTGTTATTATATAGTTGTAAAATATTGGAAAAATTTTGAAATATTTAAATATGCAATTTTATAGTAAATTTAAAAATATGTAATTTAAAATGTTTTTATTAAAATTTTTGAGCACTTATTGTTCAACTTTCAATAAATTAATCGCCCTTTCTGATTAGTTACAAAAATTAAATTAGTATTAATAATTTTCAATAATTTTATTAATTTAATAAATATTACAAATTCGCGATGAACAAGTGATTGACATGAAGATTCAAAAACATTAAAAATTTTATTTATTTTAATATTTGTTATTAATCACTATGTAATTCCAATAATGTAATTCCACTAATTATTTATTTACAGTGTTAAACACTACAATTAGAGTACTTCAAATCTGATGCACAGCTTTTAGAAAATTGAATTTAAGTACAATATTTTATTCGAGTGAGGCAAATATAACAAATATAACAAACTTTTAAACAGTGGCGTACCGTGAGGTTCTTGCGCCTGGGGGCAACTGAGAAATTAGCGCCCCCTTATATATATATATATATATATATATATATTTAATTTAATTTTTTTAAAGAATATTAATGACGAATAACGAAACAGGTTTAACAGATTTTAATAAGCGTATAATATTAATTGACTTAGACAAAATACAGTTTAACATTAAATATTAATTCTTCTGGCTTTTGTCGTGGCAAAAATATCTATAATCTCATTAAAATCAATTTTTTAAAACAAAAAACACGGTTAATCAATGTAATTTTTAAAATTACAAATTTAGTAACTACTTGTCTTGTATTATTTACGTAGAGAATAAATAAAGTATATATATTATAACACTTACCTTTTTTAGTATTATGACCAAAAATGGATTAACTATAACGTAAACGTACTAAAATTTAAAATAATAAAGTTTTTGTGTTTTTATTTATACACTACACGTATAACTAAATATACACGTATAAGTAAATATTGCAAATCACTGAATGCACGCACATCTATTCTAAGAAATTAATGAAGTAATAAAAAATATATTAATCTCTTAGATCTTAAGAATAATTTATTACTTAATTTTTGTTCCAAATTGGCTTCCCTAATTTTGCGCCCTAATTTTGGCGCCCGGGGACAAATGTCCCCCCCCCCTGCCCCCCCCTAGTTACGCCACTGCTTTTAAATATTAAATTCCTAGATCAATATTTAAAAATAAGTGAGTTTTTAATTCAAAGCTAATAATTAATTTTAAAAATTAGTATAAAAATGAAACATTGGATTATTAATACATTTTGAATTATGTCTTCGACTTCAAGTTTATCAAATGAAATTCATTTAGAAGCGGTTTTAGCAAATCTAACAGTATCTATATGTATGAGAAATCTGAAAACTATAAATTACTGAGGGTATTTATAATAATCTTCCAGAAACAATACATTGCTCTTATTTAAAAAAAGAAAATTTAACTTGAATTCATAATATAGATAATGTCTATACACCACTTTCTAATTCGATTTACTGTAAGCAAAACAATATATGAGTAAATAGTTAGTAGCCACCGACAAGGCGAACATCCAGGGTAACCCCCTTACGAAAAATTTTAAAATTGCTGCCAGGGCTACAATATATTATTTCAAATTCAGACTATAGCGAGGAGGTCTCTTTAAACCCAAAGATTTTTTAATACAAAATACGGCTATCCTTAAAAAGCCATTGCTGCCGGGGGCTGCAGTGTATTTTTTTCACACTATGGTCAAGGTGACTCTTTGTTCCCAAGAAATTTTTGTATAAAAAACCCGACCCTCGCTAAAAAGCCAAGGTATTTTAAGGTCTATATAATTGGTTCTATACAAAATCCAGCCCTCACTAAAAGCTCAGTATTTTAAGGTCTCCAGATTTTTTTGTACATGAATTTTTGGTAAGATATTTTGATGAATCGACACGTGAAATTATGGTAATAATTTAAAATTAAAGTAAGTTAAAGTAAATTAGGGCAATATTTAAAAAGTTAGTAATAGGTTTTTAATTTTGGTCAGATATTTGGAGGAATCGTTGAAAATTGAGACTGTGGTAATAATTTTAAAATAAAGTAAATTATAGCAAATTAAAGCAATATTTTAAAAATAAGTAAGATTCAAAATTTTGGTAAAATATTGAGAAATGGAGGTAATATTTTAAAATTAAGTATATTAAAGGAAATTATTATAATTTTTAAAAAATAAGTAATAGATTTTTAATTGAGACATATAAATAAAAGAAGATGATTTTCTGAAAATGAATTTAATTATTTTGCAAATAATAGTAAAAATGAACTTAAATATTTTGATAATAATGATTTTAACAAATATGAAAAAAATGAAAATTATTTTAAATTTATGCTACAGTCTTCCCCCGAATAGAGTACGCGCGCATTTTATTCAAGTGTTCAGCAAATATCAAAAAATTTAAATTCTTAATTTTTTTTCGAATAAAAAGCGCACTCAAATATAATATGCGTATTATATTTGAATTTTGGTAAGTTAAATCCAACTTTAGATCCATCTTTAAATTTTGCAGCAAAATTCTTGAAACTAACAATATATATTTAATCAAAGAATTTATAAATAATAAGTTTAAATTAATTCACAAAAACCGCCAATTCCCAATTATTTAAACAACGAGATATCTAACTCTCCCCTTCTTAAGACTTTTTCCACTTCTTCAGCCACTCGATTTTTCTTTCTTTTGTTCCTTCTTGTGAATGTAGTTCGACTCGATGAGGTGATAGAAATCTGGCGATTTTATATGGGCCATCGTATTGCATACCATCCTTGTGCCTGTTCTGGGGCTCTTTACGTACGAGTACCTCCTCCCCCACCTCGAAAACACGAGTGCCCCTCTTTGTCTTATCCATAGCTCTCATAGTGTCTGCGGCTTTACTCCAGTTAAGTCTCGCGTCTTCGATTCTTTCGCTTCTTGATATCTCGGCTTGTTTCAGGTTAGAGTGTAGGTTGACACTCCGTCCATAAATTATCTCAAATGGTGATAAACCTGTAGCACTTTGTCGACTGCTATTTATAGTGAACTCTATTCTGGGTAGAAGTTCGTGCCAGTTTCTCTCTTCACATCCACCTGTCAATGTTTCTGTAATAAGATCTCTTATCGTTCGTATGGCTCTTTCGGCTAAACCATTTGATTGGTGCTGGTAAGGTGAGCTGAATTCCTGTTTGATTCTGTTTGATTCAGTTTCTGTAGCTTTTGTCTTAGGAAATTCCATTCGAAATTTCGGCCTCTATCTGTTAAGATGCTCTTCGGTTTTCCAAATCGATAGATCCAACTATTAGGTATTGTGTTGAAAATGGTCCCTTCGTCTTACTTTGTGATTGCAGTTAAAGAAATCAGTTTGCTGAAACGGTCCACCATTACTACCATATATTTTTTTATGGCGTTTATTTCCATGTAAGCCACATCTATAACAATCTGTTCTAGGAATTCAGAGCTATATCTAGGAATAAATATTTCCTTGGTTCTTGTCTGATCGATCTTTCTCTTAGCGCAGATCTCGCAACATCGTAAACAGAGTTGGATTGTTTCTTGCATTTTCGGCCAATAAAATATCTTTTCCATATAATGAAATAATTTCTTAACCCCAATGTGACATAGTTCTTCATGTAGGGTTGTTGTTAACAGGCCTGCAAATGTTTCTGGGACTAACATTAAGATACTTTTGTTCTTTTCTACTGTTATTAATCCTCCATCAATTCGTGTATTTTTTACGTTAAAAGGAAAACAATTCTTTTTCTCCTGTGTACATCCATTTTCCAATATCTCTCGCAGCTCTCGAAACCGAATGTCCTTTTGTTATTGTTCCCATACTTTTTCCATAGCTTCTGTTCTTTGGATAGTATATATATCTAATTTTTGATTTTCCTTCCTTAGCTTCTTCATGTCTTGTTTGACACTGGGTACAAACCATACTTTTTAATCTTGATAGTCCATCTGCATTCGAGTGTTTTTCGCCTTTCCGATATTTTAGTTCAAAATCATATTCCGACAGGTTAGCTAACCATGTTTTGAATTGCGGACTGATTGGCGTTTTTGTAGTGTTCATGAAAACCAATGTCATGTGGTCGGTGCGAATTATGAATTTTTTTCCGTACAGATATTCTCTAAAATGCATGACGTATTCATGTACGGCGAGAAGTTCTTTCCTGGATACACAGTATCCCTTTTCATGTAATGACATATGTCTCGAGCCATAGGCTATGACAGATTCTTCTCCATCTTCTGTAATTTGACTCAAAACTGCACCAATGGCTCCAAAACTAGCGTCTGTGTCTAAGATAAAAGTCCTATCTTCTCTTGGAAAATCAAGGATAGGTGCTTCGCACAACCGTCTCTTCTGAGTTTGGAAGCTCTCATTGCATTCTTTAGTCCAATTTATATCTTTATCGCATCCAGATGTTGCAGCGTATAATGGTTCGGCGATTTTTGCATAGTCTTTGATGAATCTTCTATAGTTCGTTAATCCGAGAAACGATCTCAATTGTTTTGAACATTTTGGTACTTCTGCTTTCTTGATCTCTTCCACCTTCTTCCTGTTTGTCTGGATACCCTTTTCGTTAATTGTGTGACCAAGGAAACACAATTCTGTTTTATTGAATTTGCATTTTTCTGGATTTATCTTCAGTCTTGCCACTTGAATTCTTCTGAATATTTCCCTTAATAGCTCATCGTGGTCTTTTTGACTTTTACCATATACCAAGATATCATCTAGATAAACTACTACTCCCTTGAATAGCATTCCTTCTAGCACTGTGTGCATCAGTCTTTGGAATGTCGCAGGAGCTGTTACTAAGCCAAACGGTAGTCTATTGAAGCAAAATTGTCCTTCTCTTGTACTGAATGCAGTCATCTCTTGAATTTCTGGAGCCAACTCCACTTGATAATACGCCTGACCTAAATCGATTGACGAAAATATTTTTGCATTCGCGAGACAGTCTAGTAAGAATTTGGTGTTAGGCATAGGAAATGACTCTTTTTCTGTTATGGAATTTAATCTACGATAATCTACACACATCCTGATAGATCCATCTTTCTTCCCTACTATCACTAACGGGGCATTCCAAGGACTCTTGCAACACCGAATAACATTTGCTTTCATTAACTCTTTTATCAGTTCTTCAATCCTTTTCTCCATGTGCATTTGTTGACGTCGAGGATGTTGGAGTATTGGGCCTCCTGTTATCCGCATCTCATGACGAACTAAGTTTTTAAATCCCAGATCGAATTTCGATGCCATAAAAATTCCGCCGTATTCCCTGATCATTCCTTCAATATCTTTATTATTCTCACCTGCCATCGCCACTAGTGCTTTATTTATTCTTTCTGCATCAGTGTAAATTTTGTTTATCAATGACGTTTCTATATTATTGATTTTCACTAACTTTACTCCAAACTCTTTCATTGTATCAATGCCCCCTATGAATTCGGGTTTGATCTCTTTTACCACTACTACTGCGATTATTTTGGTCTTCTGATTCCATGTGGCCGGTATAGTCATGTATCTCATTGCTTCTTCACCTCCAGTTGAAAAAACTCCGCACAATAATATCATACTACGTTTAAGTTCTGGTTTGCCTATTTTCTCCCACAAACTCTTGCTCATGACTGTTACTGATGCTCCAGAATCCCATAACATCTCTGTTTCGGCATTATTCAACATTATTTTACTCCAATTTCTTCCATCTTTCGTCTGGTACATCTCTTCTTCTGCCTCGTCTCTTCGTCGTTCATTTCTTATTTCACAATTTATTGTCTTGACTCCACCGACGAAATGAAACCCATGGAGTCGCTGATGTTTTTTCCGTCTTCTCTCAATATAGTATGTTTTTCAGGAACATTGTATCTATCTTCCATGTCGCTGTGAGCAGTTCTGAAATCCTGGCTGTTCTCGGTGTAATCTCTTCTTTCAGATTTTGAATCTTCTTCTTCTATGCACGCTATCCTTTGATATCGGTGTGGAACCTCTTTCCGTAACGAAAAACAATTTCGGAACCCGTGACCTTCCTTGCCACATATCAGGCATTTATTTCCCAGTGGACACTCATACCTTCTGTGTCCCTTTTCGCCACAGCAAAAACAATCACCTACCGTTAATTTTGGGACCGATGCTTGTGGTGTCCTCTACTTTCGTTGTACAGCCTCCTTGCTATATTCTTCATGGATATTGTTGGCAGCTTCCTTTCTGAGCTATTCGGGATTCTCGCATTTCTCAAGAATTGTTCTCTTGGAGATTGTTCTCGACGACCATGGTTATTTCCTTCGTATTGTATTGGTCCGCGTATAGGATGTTCGTCTCTTCTTGATCTGTGGTGACTAAATTGGTCTTCTGATAGTCTTCTTTGTGATGATGTAGGCATGGAATTTTGGGTATTCTTTTGAATTCTCATCTGCCCTCCCTCAGTCACGCAAGCGTATGTTCTTTGACCGATTGCTTTAATAAATTCTGTTTTATGGTTTCCATTTTTGTTACTTTCAAAAGTTTTCGCCAATGATCTCGTTTCTTCAATTTTTATTTCCGGTTTCGTCAATAGTATCTCCCTCAGTCTCGCATCACGTGCTTTATTTGCGATGAGGTCTTGAACAATATCTTCTTCTGATCGTCCTGAATTTACAACTTCAGCTAAAGCTTTCCTTAGCCGTATCTCAAAAGCTGCAAACCTTTCATCATCTTCCTGTTCCATAGCTGCCAATTCTCTGATTTTGTCAGTTATTGATTTTGTAATTGTGAACGTATTTAAGAACCACGCTTTGGCTTTTACATCTGTTGTTTCTGTTTCTCTGACGTTTCCCCACAATGTCTTTGCTTCTGCCACTAATAACACATCGAAAGTGCTTGTCAATTGCTGTCCATTTGTCAGCAACCATTCTTCTATATCCCTGATCCATTCTTCAGCTTCTTTTAATCCTCGTCCATCATATCGTCTGATGTTCAGTGTGAGCATGTCTTGGCATGATTTCGGTAGGCATTCCATTAGCGATTTTGTCGATTTCGAAATGGCGTTGATATTTTGATTTTCGGCGTGGTCGCCAGTTAAATCCAACTTTAGATCCATCTTTAAATTTTGCAGCAAAATTCTTGAAACTAACAATATATATTTAATCAAAGAATTTATAAATAACAAGTTTAAATTAATTCACAAAAACCGCCAATTCCCAATTATTTAAACAACGAGATATCTAACTTGGTATATGTGAATCTAAAAACAATATAATAAATAAAAAATAAACTATGTAATATAAATGAGCTTTATTTGATTACAAATAATTTTTATATATTTTTTGAAGCGATACAATTTATAATTCTATACCAAAATATTCATTGTGCTTAACAATATGAATTTTTTTTGTTGGTGTAGCAGTTTCATAAATAAAACTTGAAACTTTACATGCGTTCTCAACTAATGTCGTAATTCTAATTTCTCGTTGTTTCAAGATATACAGGAAAAAATTTCCAAATTGGTCCCGGTAGATTCACCGATTTGCAGAGAGGTATTTTCAGCAGAACCCAGCAATTCCTTATAGTTATAATCTGCCTCAATAAATTTTAAAACTTCTTGAGTAAACTCAGAGAACCAATTTTCGAAATTTTTCAATGGTTCCATTACTTGGTTTCCAAATTCAATTAAAAAAACTATGGGGATATCCAAAAGCCAGTACCAATCTGAATCATTATCCAAGAAAAATCATTATTTTGTATAAATAATTGTCCATACCTTGATTCCCACTCTTCCAAATTAAATTCTGAATCTTAGAAAATTTTTCGTAATGGCTCATGTAATTAGAGAATTTTAAATACATCTTTTGGTACCAGTCCACAAACTTTAAAAACTTTTTGAATAATTTAATGGGACAAAGAGGTAACCAATTCAAGAATCCACTTGGAAACCAAAGAATAATTCGGTGATTTTATATTTCCAGCCTTTGTCCATAAATTGTGATTATCATCTTCTAATGCATCTGCTAGATATTTATCATAATTTGTCGAATAATGTTGCTGGAAACTTCTATTCAGTGAGACATCTTCAGGCTGGAGTAATCCTGTCATATTTGGTGGTATAATCATAAAATAGATGTTATGTTTTGCATATTTCTGTTGCACATTCACTGTTTCAACAAACTCTACATGTGTACCATATGAATCAAACAAAATGAGAACAGGTTCTTTACTAAAAGCCGTTTGTGATCTCATCATATTTGCATCAGATATGAGATTTACTAAAATGATTTCGTTCCACATGCCAGTGCGATTTACGTCAACTAAACAGTGTTTTTCAACATTAGGTTTGTTAAAAAACACCCGAAAACAGCAAATGTGTTTTTAAAACCTTAGCAGCACGAGTATTTGCGTACGTAAAAATGAAACGTTTATCTGATGCTGATAATTTACGCAAAAACTCTCACATGTTCCTTTTATGACTATCATAGATTTTGGCTCACATTCAAAGTATCGTGGGAGCAAACCGAAATTGATTATATTTTCTAGCTTCACATTCAGTTTTTTAACTATATGATGAAAATCATGAACGAGACTTCTACAAATTTCGTTTACAAATTTCGTCTGCATTATCTGGAATCTTCTTCACAGTGGTAAAGCGTCGGGAAACCAATTTGTTTTGCTTTGTTGGGTTATTGAGTTGGGGATAGAGTTAAATTTTACTCTGACTCCAAGCGTGTCTTTATACGATTCACAAATAACACTTGACAACAGAAATCTTTATTGATAATCACAAATAAACTTTCACTTGACACTGACAATAAATTCAACACTCTGCTTGGTGACTATACAATGCTTATAACAACACTCGGTCAATGGTTTCTAAACTGGGATTTTGAGCTGGTTGTTTTCTTTGACTTTCTTCACAACTTTATTCAAATAATCAAATAACTTCTTTTCGTTTTATTATTCAACTAATTCTTTTCTCCAACTCTTCTCCAATAATTATTTTCCACAATTATTTTCTTTACAATTATTTTTGACAATCGTTTGTCCAACAACATTTCGTCCAACGTCTAATTTTCTCCAATAATTTTATCAATAATTGTCTCTCAAATCGTTTCTCAAATTGTCTCTCAAATCGTCTTCCAAATTGTTTTCAATTTCCCGTCACTTTTGTCTCTAATTTTCGTTCTATTTTCATGTCCACCAGTTTTCCCTTATATAGTTCGCTTCTCTTGTGGCACTCCAGATAATCAAGTGTTTTCCATTTTCTTTCTCCTGCTTTCCCCGACTGTCCCATTTTTATCTCTGATAGCTGTGAAGTTTTTTTCCCTTTTCCCCTTTTTTTTGACCGCCTTCTACCATCAATTCTGTTATCACTGGCAAGCTGTCGAGATAAGGATATTGTTGTTTTCCTTTTTCCCCGATTTCAAAATTCCTTCGATTTTTGTACTAATTAATTAGTACTGACCTTGGTTTTCATTTTCCTGTTTGATTCCTTTTATTTCCTTTATCTTTCTCATTTTTAATTTCTTTTTACTTCCGTTTTCTTTTCTGAATTTCTATAGATCGTCCCGTTTGTCATGGCGATCTTCCCCCAGGTAATTTTATTTATTTCTTTATAAATTGTTATTTAGGTATCCTCAACAATATTATCGGCATTAGAAACTAACGCTACAAACTGCAAAAAAATTAAAATCTTGTGAAAAAGATGATGTTGATCGTGCATTGAATTTATGGTTTCAAGTGCAGAGAGATGTTGATTACCCAATTAAAGATTCACGCAGAAAAGTTTGCCGAACAATTGGGTCATGAAAACTTTACTTTCAGAGATGGATTTCTAGATCGATTTTAAAACAGAAACGATATTGTTTATGCAAAAATCACCGGAGAAGCTTTGTCAGCAAATACAGATGCTGCAATCGAGTGGACAAAATCAGTTTGGTCAGAGCTAAAAAAGGGTTTTAAAAAAGAGGATATCTACAATGCAGATGAAACAGGCTTGTTTTATAACTTAACACCTGAAATGACTTTCAAATTCAGGAATGAGAAATGTGTTAGTGGAGAAAAAATTAGAAATCGTCTAACTGTTTTGGTTTGTGCGAACATGACTGGAACAAACAAAAAGCAGCTTGTTGTCATTGGGAAATGTCTAAAACCACACTGCTTTAAAAATGTCAAAAAACTTCCTGTTGAATATACAGCAAACAAAAAGGCATAGATGACATCTGAAATCTTTAAAAATTACTTGACAAAGTGGAACAGAGATTTAATCACCAATAAAAAGAAGATTTTACTGGTAATTGACAACTTCCCAGCTCATCCAAAAAATTCTCAATCCCACCAACATTAAGTTGGTTTTTCTACCACCAAATGCAACATCAATCTTGCAGCCAATGGACATGGCGGTAAGCAAAAATCTGAAAGATTATTTCCGAAGATTTCTTGTTTTGCTGTTGATTGAAAGAAGATAAAATGGCAAAGATTACGAAATAACTGTTATGGATGCAATTCGCCTGATAAAGGATGCTTGGGACAGTGTCAAACCTTTAACTATTTCACACTGTTCTAATGAATCTGGTTTGAATGACGAGCCAGTTGCCACCTATCAATATTCTGAGGAGGAAGATCTTCCCTTGTCGCAATGGATTAAAGGTAAAAAGAATAAACAACTTTTGGCATGTGGGATGAATTTGCTTCCATTGATGAGGATCTGGTGACATCTGGAATCCCCTCGTAAGAACACATTCTTCAAGCTGTTCTTCAACAAGAGTACAGTGAAGATGAAGTTGAAAGTGTCGACGAAATACTACCTATTGTAGAGTATTCACAAGCTCAAGCAGCTTTGGAGATTTTAATTCAATTTTCAGAGAATAACAACACACCGGAATCTGTTTTTACAGCACTCTCTGTCATTCGATGGCACATTATGAACATCAAGTTGAATTCTATGAAGCAAACTAGTATTTTAAATTATATTAAAAAATGACCGAACAAAAAATAAAAAAACAATAATAAAATCCCTTGCATATATCTTATCATTTTTGATGTTTTAATAATAATTTAAGAAAAATATTTTTTTCTACTTTTTTTGTTTCCTGGTGATATAGAACTTCGGTTACAACGAACCTAACCATCGTCCCAAGCAGTACGTTATAACCGATCTCGACTATATATATTAGGGTGGGTCGAAATTTTTTTTTTCTCCAAACATGCCTAAAAAGTTGTGCTTATGCTAGAAAATGAAATATCCCTGCAAAAGACTGCTGTTTAAAAGGGTTTACAGGTCCCAACTTTTGTTTGTATGTATTAGTACTATCCCAGTAAAAATGCTCGCACATGTGCCATTGTAAATTCATCCTGCAAGCAGTCATTTGCTTGCAGAAAGACCATTTTTGACATGCTCTATTCACAAGTCCAAGCTAACGCGTGCATGTATAGAGAGGTTAATTCACGGAAGCACCTTCACACAAGCACTCACAAAGACAATTTCTTCTGAACAATACTAACACACACACTACAGTCAACACATAATCCACATGGATACTACTAGTCAGTCTAAACTCAGATAATTTAATTTGTTTCGATTGGATGTCAAGTGTTTGCTGGACATAATTAAAAAAGTTAACTTGATGATTCACTTTATTTTGCCAGAGCTGAGTACAGAAGAGCAGTTATGAAGGGACAGAGAAATAAGCAATTTCGCAAAACAAGAAGTAAATCACGTCATTGTCTGTTTGGTCAAACTTGTGAACTACCCAGAAACCAATTACCTACTTGTGAAGATGTGTTTCGTGATTACTGTTACAATGAGAAATGTACGCAATTTCATACTGGCTTTAACGAACAAGCAACTCTTCTCGCAAATAAGGTGAAGGAAATTTATATGAAGGCAAGTATCCCAACTGTTGAGTTCAGTAGTATTGTGGTTCGTGTCAAGCGACTAATATCAAAAGTGCGTGAATTAGAGAAGTATCCAGTATGCAAGAGGTCATCTGCCAAATTTCAAGATAAGTTAAGCTCGTTTTCCAAATTGTTTGACATATGTTGCTGCAAATGTTTTAATGATGGTGCTCGTGGAAGAAGTCAGTGTACATGCCGATTGGCCTTGAAAATTCCTACCTTAGAGTGGGAGTTCTGGATTGACCAACAAACTACCAGAAACATGAAAATCGGAAATACGGACAGACAGGAAACCTCAAAATTGAAGAGAAAACAAACGAAAAGCAGCCCTACAGGAAAAGGAAAACAAATGAAAAATGAAATAATGGACACTGAAGTTAACGATCTACATCCGACCTCAAGAAGTGACACGGAGAGTGAAGCCGCTAGTGATGAAAGTAAAGATAAGTTAGACAATTCAACAGAAAGCTCAGAGTCAAGCGTAGAAGAATGTGATGAATTTCAAAATAGAAGACATTATCCTGAATTAAGTAAAGCTGTTGACAGATGTGGTGTGAGCAACAGAGACACGTGTTTGCTAGTAAACGCTTTTCTGAAAGATATGGAACTGTTATCCTCTCAAACAATCATCGATCCCGCAAAATTACGACGTCAGAGAAAGTACTGGAGGGAGAGAGAAATTGAACAGCATTCAGCAGAAGCGAAAACTTGATTTGCCTCGGTTTCGACGGGAAACAAGATTCCACCTTACTTCATAGAAGGATCCTAAAAGAGGAGCATTATGTGATTGTCGCCTTTCCAGGGGATACATATATCGATCATGTTGTACCTCAAAGTAGTAAAGCTGTGGATATTGGCAAAGAAATCATGTCAATCATCGTTAGCACGCAGTCCTCACTGACCCTTCAAGCAATTGTGTGCGATGGAACCAATACAAACACCGGAAAAAATAATGGAATAATCAGAAGACTCGAAAAAAGCCTAGGGCGACCTCTACAATGGCTGATATGCTTGTTGCATGCAAATGAATTGCCATTCAGGAAGTATTTTTCAGTCGTCGATGGTGGAGAAACAAAAGGTCCAAAAACGTCATGTGGTGAAATAGGAAGCGTTCTTGATTTTGATCCAAAAGACAAGCCCGTAGTAGCCTTTATGTCCCTTCCTGGAAAGGTCGTAGATATTAGTGAAAATGTCAAGAAAGAATTGAACACTGATCAATTGTATTTCCTCAGAGTATGCTTGGCAGTCCAGAAAGGGTACCACAACAACAAGGATGTCTCTTTTCTACAAATGGCACAACCAGGAAATTTGAATCACAGTCGCTGGCTAACGAAAGCTAATAGAATTCTGCGACTATATATGTCCGAAACTGCTCCATCTGAACCTCTCATGCGAATATTGAAATTTATTGTCAATTTCTATGGACCGTCATGGTTTTATATAAAGATTCACTCGTCATGCCAATATGGTGCAAGAAATATTTTTTATATGCTCCAACTTCTGCAGGATTTGGATCCATCAGACCAAGAAATCATCTTTCCTGTCATTCAGAACAACAATTACTTCTCACATCCAGAAAATATACTCCTAGCTGCTGTTGGTGATGATGATGAAGAAATCAGAAAGTTTGCAACAGAAAAATCATAACTGCAAGACAAAATTTTCTCCCTTCCGAAGTGATTCGCACTATGGACAAGAATACTGTCTTTCTTCAGTCGTCTGCTACATCATATGCTGACATGATTGACTGGACAAAATGTAATTTGACGCCTCCCCCTCTTTTATCTCATATATTGGATCATGAATTGAAGATGAATAAGAAAATTACATTAGAACAATTTCCTTGTCATTCTCAAGCCGTTGAAAGAGCCATCAAAGATGTTTCTTCTGCCAGTTGCAAAGTGTTTGGTCACAAGTCCAGACATGGTATGGTACTACTGTGTAAAAAATCAAGGAAGGAATTGCCAAGGTGCAAAGCAAAGCTGATTTCATGTGACTTCTTTTATGCCCTCGCTAATACATTTCTAAACTTTTGGCTGGATGTTTTTAATAAAAAATAATTTCGAAAGTTGATTTTTGTCTTTGAAAAGGATAATTCAAATTTGGCCCTTCCTAATCACTGACGTTGTCAGGATATATTTCAATGCGGGATGAGGACACAGAATATACTATCTCAGCCCAAGAGAGTAAATAATATACTTATAAGCTCTTAAGAAAGCTACATCTAAATATGGACAAAGGCGCAAAACACATTCCGACACTAGCCAAATTACATTGTTTTCACACTTATGTTGAACTGCATTTTCGGAGAAAAGTTGGGAGCAGTAAATGTCCATAAATCTAAGTAAAATGGTTTGATTCGATTTTTCTATACCAAAATACAACTTTTTAACCATGTTTCCTTTCTTGAACTCAAAATTTATTAACATTCGACCCACCCTAATATATATATATATACCTGTAAAATTAAATCATTTTTCGGTTCAACATATTTATGCGAATCATTGTTTTCAAACATGAATTTAATAAAATCAAGATATAGATTTCGTCTTTAATGCCGAAAAATATTAAAATACTAGCTTTAATAACCGGTGATTCACCCGGAATATATTCAAACTAGGATATAATTATATATATTAAAACTATTATGTTGGGATTGGTAATGGATCCAAAAAATATACATACATTCAAAATTAATTATAATTTATTAAAAATCGAAAATCAATACTGAACGGGTGAAACGGGTATGGTTGAACGCCAAATTGATAGACGAGTTTAGAAGTTATAATGAAAATTTAATAAGGGGTTCACAGAGAAAGTTAACGCGGAACAACAAATTAATTAAAATTAATTAATCTGTAATGGAAAGCCCAAGCCCATGGAAACCCGAGCGCTGAAGGAAACCCGAAGCACAGTGAAACCCGATCGATCAGATAAGAGAAGGAATATTCTGAGCACCAATCTAAAACAAACAAATTAAAATAATTTGGTAACCCTCAAATGTTTACTAGGATTCCCAGGAGATAATTATTTGCAATTCTGTAGACAATTCAGTTAAACAATAAAAGTTGATTTTATTTTTCTTTCTACATTAAAGAAATTCCATATTTATGTTAAATAATTTTCTTAATTTTTCTGATATAAAAAATTTAATCGAAAAAAATATTAAAATTAAAAATATCGAATTAAGTAATTGATCAATTCCTTATTTATTATTTACATTTAAAATTTTCAATATTAAATAAATTCACTGAAATTTTCAAATGACTGATAAATTTTGTTGAAGATCTTTCTGAAGTTTAAGCACCTAAAATAATGTGAAAAATAATTATTAATAATAATTTAATATGTGAAAATTTTTTTATAAAAATTATAAATTTTTAAAATTCAAGATAGGAAAATGTAAATAAAATATATGAGTAACATTAATTTCTAGAGTATTATAACCAGTGGTTCCCATAGATCGTCCCGTTTGTCATGGCGATCTTCCCCCAGGTAATTTTATTTATTTCTTTATAAATTGTTATTTAGGTATCCTCAACAGTTACTTAAATTAAAAAAACTTAATTGTAAAATTGAATAAATGAAATGAAGTAAATAACTTCACATTCTCATAAATGGTGAGTCATCGACTGATGAACACACCAACGTACATTATAGAGACTTTTATATTTCGGATTTAGGTGTACTACTCACACCAGACACAAAATAATGATAACAGTGAGTCATGCTAATGAAGGATTATCATTTTTTAGAATATGGCTACTTGGATAGAGCTTACAGACTTTCAGAAAGGCATTATTTACGCATGTTACCTTTGTGGGAAAAGTCAGAGTGAAACTGCTGCATTGACTGGCCATCCCAAAGGAACTATTAACTACTTCCTGATGTCAACAATTAACGTTCAGGCCATCCCTAAACTTCTGAGCATCCCTACACAACGGCAGCTGAAATGACTTGTGGTGGCTCATCGTCAATTTCCCCATTCCAAGTTATTATCCACATTTAACACTGGCCTTGTGCAAGCTAGCTTGTCCACCATTCGGCGCGCATTACATTTTCATGGTTTCTAAGGGAGATACTGTGCAAGAAAGCCTTTGATTACAGAAACAATTTCTCATCGCTTGAAGTGGTGCCAGGAGAGAAGGAGTTGGACAGCAGAACAATGGCGCTCAGTCATTTTTGGAGTGATGAATCAAGTTTCAATCTTTTCAAATCTGATGGACAGCAATTCTATTGGCGTCGTGTAGGAGAACGATTTCACCCTGACTGCATTCAGCCAACTGTGAAATATGGAGGAGGCTCGTGGAACTGACCCTCAAGTGAAGTGCAGCAATCACAAGACAACAGGGAATACCGTGCCATGCTGGAAAATGAGCTTGTTCCCTTTCTCCCAGAAATTGAGAGGCTCATTTTCCAATAAGATAATGCACCAATCAAAACTTCGCACATTACGAAGGAATTCTTTCTGCAACACAGCATCAATGTTTTGGATTGGGTTCCACAAAGCCCTGATCTGAATCCTATTGAGTTTCTGTGAAACAAACTTGGTACACGAAT
>CAUHTR010007849.1:0-19633 GCA_959609185.1 Schmidtea polychroa
TTGATTAAAATCAGAAATGGTAAAATAAACAAAAGCTTTCGTTAGAAATCTGAAATACTCGAGCAAATAATTAAATTAAAAGTAGAAAGATATTCTATTTTGAATATTTAAATTATAATAATAAATTATATAAATATATTGAAAAGAGAAAATTTCACTGTAAAATTTTGATTAAACGCATATTTAGCAGTAAAGGCTTATTTTATTAATTAATAATTATTAATAACTATTAGAAAGTGCTACCACTGTTTTCATGTCATTGAAAAATTGAAAAATTCAAATTCAAAATTATTTAACTTAATAATTTAATTCATATGAAAACAACAACAATTACCCACAATTTACAACCCAAACTATTTAAAACCATTAAAAGCACGAGTTCACAGCATTTTGCACATTTATTTACTACAAAGAAAACCTCATTTTCTAATAATAATAATAATAATAATAATAATAATAATAATAATAATAATAATAATAATAATAATAATAATAATAATAATAATAATAATAATAATAATAATAATAATAAATAATAATAAATAATAATAATAATGATAATGATAATAATAATAATAATAATAATAATAATAATAATAATAATAATAATAATAATAATAATAATAATAATAATAATAATAATAATAATAATAATAATAATAATAATAATAATAATAATAATAATAATAATAATAATAATAATAATAATAATAATAATAATAATAATAATAATATTGTTATTATTATTATTATTTTTTATTTTTATTAATTTTATTTTTATCTAAATGTTAAAATTTATTTAAGTATTTTCTGTTAATTACATTATGACTTAAATAAAATAAAATTAATTATTGTGTAAAAATATTTCAACGAAATTCACTGAGTCGAATCTAAAATTTACTTCATCTCCATTCGTAAACAAAAAGAAAATCCACTCTACTTGTATTTATATTACTGTATGCAGATTAAAACAAAAATATATATATATATATATATATATATATATATATTCCGACATTATTCTTAAAATTTTCTTCAATGGCTTTTGAAAATTTAATGGAAAGCCGATTATAACAAGTTCTCGTTTGAAATCGTATCTGGAAATCGTCAGAATTAGATTATTATCTCCATTGTGTTGATGATTCATCTCTCTACGGCTCTATTCAGGTTTGATAGCTCCTTTCTTTCGTTTGACTTCCCAGGGATATCTGTTCTCCAGTTTTCATGACTTCACTTATTCGATTTGTTCACGGGTTTCAATTGAACTTATCAAATCGTATCGTAAATATTTAATCTTTTGTTTTAACCGACTGCACATTTACTGGTATTTGTATTAATCATAATAATAGTAATAAAAAATTATTATTATTATTATTATTATTATTATTATTATTATTATTATTATTATTATTATTATTATTATTATTATTATTATTATTATTATTATTATTATTATTATTATTATTATTATTATTATTATTATTATTATTATTATTATTATTATTATTATTATTATTATTATTATTATTATTATTATTATTATTATTATTATTATTATTATTATTATTATTATTATTATTATTATTATTATAATTTTTATTACTATTTCTATTATGTAGCAGCATATTATAAATGATAATATGTAAGAATATTAATAATCATTTTTAATATAATATACATAATATACCAGCTGGTTTTTAATCTTTTCAATTAAATATCCTTTTTCTTTTATAGTTCTTAATATTATCAGTGTTTACCGTTTTAACTGTTTCATACGGATGCCATATGGAATAGCAATGGCTTCATATGAATATCGTATTCTTTGACGATATCTTAATATATTCTAATGAAATAAATGAGCACTAATACATCATTAAATGCGCTTTAGAAAAGTTTTTGACAGTTTTCAAAATGCAAAGTAGGAAAAATTTAGCATTTAAAGTTGTGAAAAGTTTCAGAAACGATAGGCTGCAAACATTACTACCAAAGAAATAGATAGTAAAATATTAGAATCGAGTTTATTGGAAACCCTATTCATTGGTTATAGTGACCTTTTGAAGCCACCCACACCACAAAACAGATCCTTTTCCAATAATATTTTCAATATCCCACCTAAAACTATCTTCTTAGATTTCACAGAAATCTACTCAGTGGATTTCAAGGTTTGTAACAACCTCCTATACAAAGTGCTATACATATGTTTTTGCAATTTCTTCAAAACATTCTTGGCTGATTTCAAAGATTTATAGCTCATTCGATTCACAACAACATGCTCTACAAAGCAATTTCAGTGATTTGCCAGAAAAAAAAAAGTTTTACAATTTACCAAAATTTTATCGACCGATCTCAAAGATTTATAGCTCCTTCGATTTGAAAACACCTCTTCCACAAAGTGCTTTCAATGATTTATCAGAAAAGAAAATTAAAATAAATTTATCAAAATTCTTGGCGGATTTGAATGACGCCATAGCTCATTATAGCCTTTTCTACTAAGTGACTCCGATCATTTAATAGACAGAAAAAAAACAATTCAATTAAAAAATAAACATTTAATTTTTATTCTTATCAATCTCTCGACCTCAAAGATTTTCAACTCATTCCATTCGCAACGACATCGTTTACAAAGTGATTCCAATGATTTTCTTGAAAAAAAATATTTCCATCAAATTTATATATGCAGGAATACCTCGCATAGTACGGTTTCTCTATAGTACGGCTTTGAAATTTTCAAAATATGATTGTTTTTAAAATGATTAAATAAAATTTTCCCTAACCCCCTGCTAAAGATTTAACTGCTGAACAGCTCAAAGAAATCATTGAAATGATCGAAAAAGTTTCGGATCATATAATGGAAGTTGATTCTAATATAGAACGCCGCATTACAATTCGTCGAACATTAGCCAATTAGATAATAGGATAATTTATTTTTGAATTATTTATTTCTGCATTATTCTATATTGAAGGGCATTACTCTTGGAAGTTTGTTTAAATAATATTAGAAGTACGAGGACTTTTTGAAATAATTAAATTAACACCAAAAACAACGTATTGATGCATTTTGTTATTTGTTATTATTTTTAATTATTTTTTTGTTTAAACCTTATGCTAATTTATCATATTGGTTATTTATGACAGGTAAATAGTGATATATTTATAGATAAAAGCTTTGAAGTTAGTTCTGTAAAGGTCCTACTTGTTCATATGAATACGATTGGTTGAAGAAGAGCGAAGAGAGTCATTAATTTCCCTTATCAGAATAATAATTAATATTAATGGTTTTGTACCTTTGTCCTAATTTTCTCTTACATTTTAACTTTAATATATAAAAAAACTAATAAAAAGGGATTTAATGACAAAAACATTCCAAGTTATCCTTCATAATTTTTCGTTGACAATTTTCAAATTAACAGATATTTTTTAAAAGATTTCTCTCCTGTCTCAATGACATAAAAACATTTCCTAATTAGGAACTCAAAATAGTCTCGACGCATCCGTTGATGGTTGTGTTTTGCGCCCTGAACTTTTACTTGTAATTCATTTACTCATTTTGCTTTTTACATTCATAAATTAAACAGATTGTTGGATAATTAAGAATAATGGTCATTCACCGTCTAGCTTCGACTGCATTATATCAGTGCCGTTTCTAAATCTCACAGATGTTTGTGATACTTTTATTCTCTTTGTAATTAATGAAAGGGAATGATAAGTAAAGAAAAATATCTACTAAAATCTCAGAATTCATAATAAGTAATTATTGTGGGAAAGTATTTCTAACTTCTAGAAAATAATAATAATAATAATAATAATAATAATAATAATAATAATAATAATAATAATAATAATAATAATAATAATAATAATAATAATAATAATAATAATAATAATAATTATAATAATAATAATAATAATAATTATAATAATAATAATAATAATAATAATAATAATAATTATAATAATAATAATAATAATAATAATAATAATAATAATAATAATAATAATAATAATAATAATTATTATTATAATAATAATAATAATATTAATAATAATAATAATAATTATAATAATAATAATAATAATAATAATAATAATAATAATGATAATAATAATAATAATAAAATTAATAATAATAAAAATAATTTTTATTATTACAAATAATGAAAATGAGAATAAAAAATAGTAATAGTAGTAGTAAATATTAAATTAAATATTAAAAGCTGTGTAAAACCGGAAAATTTCGGTAACAATCTTTTTTCGGAAATTTAAACAAAATCAGTCTTTTATTTAAAAAAAAATAATATACAATTTCATACATAAAAAAATAAATAAAATAATCAACTTATAAATTTATGTTTTAACAATTTTCTCGGAGCAGTCTTGTCTGGATGTGCTTTGTACTGTTAATCTTTAAATGAAATTTTCGAAAAGAAGTATTTAAGTAAAACGATGATGTGCAAGTTTTCATAAGGTAAGCTAGTCCTTATTTTAGTGAAAAATCGGTTTGCTTTGGAGAATGTTCTTTCGATATCTGTAGATGTTCGCTTTCCTGGTAACAGAGCATCGAACAGCAGTTAGCGAGTATGACTCTTTTCCCCGGACACTTCAAAAATAAAAAAAAATCTGTATTGATGATGATAATGCTCTTGGTTTAGTGGAGATGACAACCATGGCTGCTGAAATAACGTTTTGAAATTGAGATTTTAAATCCGTATTAACAAGTTCAGGCTCGTCATTCTTTTCTGAATCTGATACTTCTTGATCATCTTGTTTGAATAGTCTTTCAATTAAATGATTTCCAACTGCCACAGTCTGGATTTTTGAGCAGTTATAAAAATGAAACTTTTGTTTCATAAAATTTTTTGAATCAAGCAAGTATTGTACAAGAGACAATAACTTAATATCACGCTTTTTATCAATTTCTTTCTTCAAATAAACGAAGAAATTAGAGGAAATTGACGAATTGTTATTTTTTTCTAATGTTGTACATAAAAATTCTATAATACTTTCTGCAGTGAGTAATGTAGCATCATTTCTCCCTATTTAAATTAAATTTACTTGTAATTGTGAGTTTCTATCTTTATGTATTTCTATTTTTTATGTATGAGTTAGTGTGTATGACACATTGACACTATTGTTTTTATTTATAATACATGATACTTCAAGTATTGCTGTAGTCTGTATTAACGCAACAATATCGAGTTTAATCCACCAATTTATTTAGTATTATTTAGTAAATAATAAACTGTAAATTAGTATTGTTCCTGTCTTTTGCATTTTTGATATCCAGGTTGTATGGCTGTCACTGTCAGACTACGTAATTATTGTCATAAATGAAATAAGAGAAATTCAATTATTTTTTTCTAACAATTGAAAAATTCGAAGCTGAAATTTGTCGATTTGGCAAGGACGCCAAAAATAAATTAGCCAAGAGCGTCGAAACCCCAGTTAGGCACCTGAGTGTAGTAAATAAGTTATATGGAGTTGATACTCAACAGTCAAAAGTATTAAAAAACAAATCGAAAAATTGAAAAAGAACATCTTTTTAATCCTATATTCAACTAATTGCGCTAAAGAATTTGAAAGAGCATTTTTTCAATGGGACTTTTTTTTAACTAAGCTATGAACTTGACTGAGTATCCGTTTTTTCAATCACTTTTATTTTCTTAAATTTTATTACAAATATAACGTTAGATATTCATTTAAAACAAAAACATATTTTAAAATTGTTATTTATTGCACTGTTGAAGGAATCTCCCACATCTCTCCCTTGAAATGGAATATTTTATCATGTCAGAGTCTTTCAAATTCTTTTTCATAGTTTAATTTTTCAATAAATTTTCTAAATCCACAAAATTTACAGGAAGGCAAGAGTAATATGTAAAAATTATTTTAATTTTTTAATATTTTTAAAAATTTAAGTTTGGGAGGTATCTAAAACGAAGTTGGTCTATTGGAGTATAAACAATTCCCCGAAAAAATAAAGATTTGGGAATTTGTAACGAAACATGTTAGTAAGTATTAAAAAATTATAAAAATTAACAATTTTTATATTTCATTAAAAATTGAAACGTAACAACAATGTAACTCACGCGTGAATTCGTTTTCTGACAAATCTCTGGAATTTTCGTTACTTGCGATTTTCTCCCGGGCTTCCAGGCAATTTTTCATCTGGATGGGATTTATTTACCAATTTATATTTTGTCGAATATTATTTTAATGTTTCTCTTTATTCGTGATTTTTGCTTCGTCAGTCAAGCCTTCACGCAACATTTATTAATTCTTTCGATTTATGTTTTGTATATGTCACGATTGGAGCCCGGAAGCAATTTAGTGACTCGTCAAAATGGCCCTGACAAAATGACTCAAACAACATTTGTTGTTGAGGCTAAATTGTCATGACTAGCTATTTATGGGTCGTTTTAACTTAGTACTAAGGTATTTACAGCTTGAGGTCTTCAAGTAATATAGTTGCTGATAAATGTAATCCTTTAATGAATGTATTACCCCGCCTAGTAATGACCTCCACTTGGTATATTCAAACATTTATATGGTTTTAAGAATCATACTAACCTTTCTAGTAACAGTTGCATCAGCAGAACGTAGTTTTTCCAAATTAAAAATAGTTTAAAATAATTTGGCATGTCGGAAATTGCTATTGAAAAAGATTTGCAACAAAATAAATTTTTCGCAATAAATATATGATTTTGCTACGAAAATGCCCGAAATATATTTAAGCAGTTCGACCACACAAGGCCCCGCGTCGTTCGCGTTTTTAAATAAAATCTTATTAAGAGATTATTTTTATCTTTTGTTTTTGAAAAAAACTACCATAAATAATTTTATAATAATTTAAAACATTTAATTAATAATATTAATAAAAGTTTGCTTGTTTTAATTAGCCAAAAGTTTAGGTTATGGTGATATTTTATTATGAATTTATAATGAAACATGTGAGAAATTTATGATAAATTTATGTATGTAGAATTGTGTAAACAATCATAAATAACGCTATGAATCAGTAAAGATATCGATGTTGTTTTATATTTGCGAATTTTCGGTAGTCTTTTTCAAGTTAAATATATTCCTACCCCGAAAATCCTTGGACAGGTCCTGAATACAAAACATTTAATTTAATCTTTCGAATGTTCAAATGGCATGCCTCTGCCATTTACAAATTCTTCAACCTGCTTTTCACATGCAAACTTTTACATTGGAAGCTTCAACAATAAATTGATATATTTAATCAACCGTGCGCGGAGCTCATGAAAATACATTATCTTAGGATATTAGGATAAGATCAGGTGATCGAGCGTGTCATTTAATTGGTTTTCGACGACTTATCCATATATTGGACAATTATCTGTGAAGAAATGATCTTACTCTTGTTCCATAGTATGGAGGGCTCCCATGTTGATGGAAATGGAGGTATTCATTTTTAAAATGCATTTTTAATTGTGAGAGAACCGTGTTTAGCATATTTAGATATAGACCCTGCAATGGTATTTTTGAAAGTGATTATTGTGCCAACTAATTCAACGTATCATTCCACCCTGCAACGAAATTGATACTGATAAATCTCTGAAAAGCAGATTGGAAGAATTTGTATATGACGGAGGCATGTAATTTGAACACATGAAAGATTAAAATTTTATATTTGTGTTGAGGATACCTAAATAATAATTCATAAAGAAATAAATAAAATTACCTGGGGGAAGATCGCCATGACAAACGGGACGATCTATAGAGACTAAGAAAAGAAAACGGAAGTGAAAAGAAAGTAAAAATGAGAAAGAAAAAGAAAATAAAAGTTATCAAACAAGAAAGTAAAAATCAAGGTCAGTACTAATTAATTAATACAAAAAGGAAAAGGAATTTTGAAATCGGGGAAAAAGGAAAACAACAATATCTTTATCTTGACAGCTTGCCAGTGATAATAGAATTGATGGGAGAAGGTGGCCAAACAAGAAAGGAAAAAGGGAAAACAACTTGACAACTGTCAGAGATAAAAATGGGACAGTCGGGGAAAGCAGGAGAAGGAAAGTGGGAAAACACTTGATTATCTGGAGTGCTACAAGAGAAGCGAACTATATAAGGGAAAACTGGTGAACATGAAATTAGAACAAAAGAGAGAACAAAATTAGAAGAGAAATTAGAGACAAAGTGACGCGAAATTGAAAACGATTTGAGAGACAATTTGAGATACGATTTGAGAGATAAAATTATTGGAGAAAATTAGACGTTGGACGAAACGTTGTTGGACAAACGATTGTCAAAAATAATTGTAAAGGAAATAATTGCGGAAAATAATTATAGGAAAAGAGTTGAAGAAAAGAATTAGTTGAATAATAAACGAAAGAAGTTATTGATTATTTGAATAAAGTTTGGAAGAAAGTCAAAGAAAACAACCAGCTCAAAATCCCAGTTGATAAACCAATCAGTAATTTGTGATCTCTTAATCCGGTGTTATACACAAGTGCTATTCCTCACCGAGTGTTGTAATAAGCATTGTATAGTCACCAAGCAGAGTGTGTATTGATTGTCAGTGTCAAGTGAAAGTTTATTTGTGGTTATCAATAAAGATTTCTGTTGTCAAGTGTTATTTGTGAATTATATAAAGACACGCTTGGAGTCAGAGTAACATTAAATTTCATCACCAACTCAATAACCCAACATTTGATTTTATATAAAAATTTTACAAAGTATGTCTACTTTTGTCCCACCTTGTATGTACGACATTGTGGAAATCTATTAGTAATACTTAATTTTATTCAAACATGTATCCAATGAAACGCAAGCGCGTTTGTATTATAATATCGCTCAGATACCATTTTTGCACCAATCAGCATTCATACATATTCATTATTAAATTTAATTAATTGCATAATTCTTTCATCAGAGCGCTACAAAAATTAATTAATTACTGGATTTATTATATTAATGCGGCAATTTCATAATTTCAAACCAAGAATTACAAATTAGAGGAAAAGAACAAAGTGAAACGAGAAACAAAAAATGTGAAAATAGATAATTTTTCTAGCTTCTAATTCATTACAATTTTTGTTTTTGAAAACTAATATTAATTAGAAAATTTTTAGAATATCAAAAGATGAGGAAAAAATTAACTAATGCATGGATGATAAGTATTAGATAACCATTGGAATTCAACTCAACAAACTCTACTCATTCGGATCCTAATCTCAAAGAGATTACCCATCGGGAGTCTCATAGTAATGTCGAGAAGAAAATGCTCTTTTCTAAGATTATTAAATCACAAATAAAATAACCTAATCAAATCTTTTCAGTGAGTTTTCTTCTCTCACTCTCGTTTTGTTTCTCTGTTATCTTGATGGATAACAGTGAGCAATATATGATAAAAATATTTTTTTTATTTTTCAAGTGAAGAACAAACTGTCCAATGTGGCTGTTTTGCTGATGTATTTATCTGAGGATTGGGCGAATTTTGCAGGGAAATTATAGAATAACAAAACATAAATAAACGTCAATGTCTATTATGGAATTCCATTATAAGATAATTGAGGGGATTCATAAAACAGGTACTGATGACAACTAGGTAAACATAGTTCCTTTCGCGGCGAAGAAATCTCCTTTCTTTGAGAATATTAACAATGAATTTATGGCTAATTATTATTGAGCACGAACTTTAGGTTTAATTAAAATAATAATTATTCAATTTCTTGGATTCTAACTTGTACTCTGGGGGAGATATTAATATCAGTTATTGGTATGATGGTTTAAAATGAGAGAAATAAAATATTGAAATTGTTAGAAATTGTTACTAGATATAGTCGAGGCTTCATCGATTATGATGCAAATTTTCAAATCCTTTGCGATTATTTTGCAAAATATTTCCTTTTTTATTTCTGATGCAATGTGATCAATAATTTTAACTGCAGTTTGGCGAGAATGGAGTCCCACTGCCATGCTCAATCCATTTTTAACTTGTAGTTCAATCTCATTTTGAATATCAGAAAATGGTCTGCGTCTTTTTGCTATACTGTAAACAGTATTAAAGATTTTGCATGTAGAGTCGACGTATTTTTCATTACCTTTATCGAAACATTGCAAAATTACGTCTTGTGAACGATCTTTTAACTGCTGTACACTAACTTGGTGAGCCTTAGATGAAAAGTGTTCATTCATTTTTTTCGGAGAGATGCTTATTGAATGGTTTTATTTTTTCCAGATGCTTCAATATTGCAGCTTTTCCATTCAACTGATACATGAATTCCCTTCGCTTTTATTGAATCTATTTGCGCGCAATAATTACAACCCAATTTTTTATTTTGAACTAATAAGCCATCATATTTCTTCTGAAAATCTTGAAATCGCAAGGGCTTCCAGCAATCTGGGAGATTGTGTTTTACTTCGTCATTGATTTGCACAGTATTAGCTGAATGTGGCGATTCTGCTTCTACTGTTTGTATAATATTACTTAATTCCCCGTTTGTTATTGGCGTCATATCTTGACCAGGCTTCACCTTCTTTAGAAAAAAATCAGACAAAACTGGTTGTCCACCGCGCTTTATGATGGCTAAAATAATACCGAGAAATTTAACATATAATTAAGTAAAACTAACACAATTTAACATAAATTTAACGTCAATTGTTTTCCAATAAAATTAATTTAACAACTATTTATTAATATATACTTACAATTTTAATACAATTTGTTGTCACAAACACTATCTAAAGAAAACTGGAAAAATATAAAACAAATTTAAACCACACTCACGAAAACTTTTTAAAACCATAAATTCAAATCATAAATTTTTGGTAAAGCATACTTCGGTAAATTTTTTGAATTTCGTATTCGGATTGTTTACTTTTTTTTTGAAAATTTTTGAATTTCCTATGCAATTGTTAATTTTTTATTTTTTTTGATAGTTTTTGAATTTCATATGCGATTATTTACGTTTTGTTTCATGCTAAATTGTTGGTAAACACTGCCGGTTCTGCGAACCCAAAAACTTTTAGGAAACGGTTCGCACGAACCGGTGCGAACCGGCTGAATCCCACCACTGGTATAAAGCACTAAAAAACAAAAAATACATACTCGAAATTATGTTCAAGATAACATCACAGAAGATCATTATTATTTAGTATGAAAACTTTGAAAGCATTAAAGAACAAAAGGAATCTTATAATTCGATAGAGTTGTCTATTTTACTTTGAGCCACAAACGATCCAATTCTTTCTTACCTTTTTGAAGATTTAAATGAAATGTAATCATAAAATGTTTTCTATCTAAAAACGAATAACGGATAAATAAATAGTCTTTATTCGTGTATAAAATTCATTTGCAACAAAAATATTGGAATGTCTTTTGCCAAAAAAAGCTACTTTCATTTACCAGTGCTCAGCAATTCCGGACTATCGATCGAACTAAGAACTTCCCAGTGGCGGACATTAAGGAACAGTTATCCACACAATTGAAGGATATTTTAATGATTAGTAGAAATTTTGTTAAATTTATTACCATTTAAAATTAAGCCATCGCAATGTGTGCGAAGGAGCTAATTCTATGGACGAAGGCAATAATAAACATCAGAAGCTAGAAAATTTTAAACCAAAACTTAAGCCTATCGGTGAAGCTGTCCCACCACAGGAATGCTAACTCACTTAGCTTGTTCATTTGTCCCAAAGAGTACCCAATGGGGGGGGGGGTGACACGGGCTGAATATGAATTTGTACTTGTTTTACTAAATTTGACCAAATTAACTGATTTCTTCCAATTTTTTTTTTGATATAATGATACCAATGATTAATTAGAAACTCCAAAATAGCTCGACTACCTATTCTAGTTTTTTTTAAAAACCTTGTAAATATGACATGAAGTAATAGATATCAAAAGCACTACTTCTGTCAGTAGTTAGAGGCTGGTAAAAGTTATTGGCAAATGTTACCAAAAATAGGGAAAAAGTTAAACACTAAACATATTAAAAGTTTGCAGAAACTTAATAGCAACCATGACTAGAGCACTAAAAGAATAAATATTTTCAAAGACATTTTTCAATCAATATATATTAAAAGTAAAAATTTTATTTTGTTTAACTCTCAGGCTCATAATATTTTAAATAATTCATTAAAGTAAAATTACCATAACTTTGTTCTTTATCATTAATTAGGATATATTATTAAACATTATATATTACTTTTATGAAGTTATAAAAATAAATTGTTATTTCAATAATTCTTAAATACATTTAAAACTTAAGTCAGTTCTTTTGAAATAATTGCCAATAAACTTTTAGTTATATGTAAATTATACAAAAAAGACTTTAATCCAGTGTTTAAACGCATCAAAGTTTATTTACAGTCATGTTTCACTTTCGTTAGCCATTATTATAGAGAAATGACTAGAGTAAGTCAAATAAAAGCTAAATTAACAAATAATTAAGTATATACTAAATAAAAACATAAAAAAATATTTACACATTAAAATAATATTTTTTTTGGATTTTTAAATTTAAAAATAAAAATTGATAATTTATATTGAATTCAGAAAAGAAGTAAAATAAGGTCAAAAACACGGTCAGACAGCTCTCAAAAATCAGAAGATGAAATTCTGTATTGCATTTGCCGAAGTTCAGATGGAACTCGATTTATGATGTAATTTTCATAATTAAAATTTAAATGCACGAATTTTGTTAGAATTTTTTATGTATATATAGCTTTTTAAACATTTTTATAGAGCATGTGATAATTGCGAAGAATGGTACCACGGAGACTGTATAAATGTCACGCCAAAGCAAGCCAACAATATCAAGCGATTTTTTTGTCATTTATGCATTGGTCGAAATCCGAGTTTGGAGATTGAATACAAAACGATCAAAGAAAATAGACCCCGACTACCAAATTTACGACAACAAATTAAAAAAATTAATTTCTCCTCTGAAGATGAAAATGACGCCGATCTGAGTTCATCGAGTACTCCCGAAAAACCATTTTCACCTAGTAAAAACAAACGAACAATTCGTAAAAGATCCCGGCCATCGATATCAGAATCTGTCAAATCAGCAACCATAAAAAAACGACGCGGTCGTCCAAAAGAAAAACCTGACGATTACGACGATGAAGCTACCGAAGACGAAATCGAGACTTCAGGATTTGTTCCAACTTTGAATGAGTGTCCACCGATCAGTCTCGATGATCAAACCGAAAACATGTATGTAAAGAAATCATTTCGCAATCAAATAATGAACAACAGCTATTCTCGCAATAACAATTACGGACATTCTCTCTCCAGCGACTCGGTAAACAAGACTTGTGGAATTTGCGAAGGCTGTAAGATGACGAGCAATTGCGGTAAATGCGAACCGTGCAAGAAACAACATGGAAATATCAATTCATCGAGATTGTCGTGCGTCAAACGACTTTGTGTTCGTGAACAAAAGGGCCAACATCAATTCTCAAAACATTATTCATTGTAAGTATTTTTTATTTAACTTTATTAAATTAATCGTAATTTAATTATAATTTTATATTTTAAGCATTAATAAGAAATGAGAGATATACAATAAATTAGTACAATGGAAATTATTTTGAGTTGCTTTAATTTATTTAATTTAATTGAAATTCAAGAAAACTTTATTTTTATTTTCTATTAATTATAATTTAAAAATTTTCCGGATTATCCGAATATTTAATTTAATAATTGTTAAATTCTATCTTATTAATATTAAAGCACGAATAATAAATTAATTAATAAAAAGTAATTCTTTTGTTATTGTTCAGACATGAATTATATATTGATTAAATATTAATTGGTTACTAAATAGGGTACTTTTGCATTAGCACCCCCTAATTTAGTAATTAAAATATAATTGAATTTTAATTATTATTATATATAGTCCGAGTTTATCCGACTCGATATTTTGTTCTCCTATGGATATTGGTCACAATCGAAAATGAATTATTAACCAATATCCATAATAATTAATAATTCTACTTCGATTGTAACCAATACCCTTGCGACCAATACTCATAGGGGGACAAAATATCTTGTCGGATAAAATCGGACTATATAATAATAATAATTAAAATTCAATTATATTTTAATTACTAAATTAGTGGGGGGGGAATAATGCAAAAGTACCAAATCTGTGCCACCTATCTATAAATTATCTTCATTTATGACCAATGATAAGCAGATTTATGATTCTCATAATTATCTTATTTGAAATTCTATAGAAATTGTTTATTCATAATTTAAATTTGATGTTTTTGAACAAAATTTCGATTATTAATTTTTCTTATTAAAATCGTAAATGCTTATTTTGATTTATTGATTGTTTATTTTGAGTGCGCAAAAATTTATCGTAGGATATAATCAAACTTTTAGACATATTTATTAAAAAATTTCCAATTAAGTGTTGTAGAGCAAAAAGATTTTTTTTCTTTGATATCATCAGTTGAGTTAAATTATAATTTTTGTTTTGAGTTATCATTTTTAGTTTCTTTGCATCACTCTAATTTTGAGTTAGTTGTATAGTTGGTATTTATAATAAATTAATAACTTTATCACGGTTTATTGTTGTGATCTGGACGTAATATACAGATAATCCTCGAATTACGCGGTTGATTAGTTCCTTATTCACTAAACTTTAATTTTCGAAAAATTTAATATTTACAAATTATACACCAGATTATTTAACCATTCATAGAAAAAAATTTAAAAACAAAAAAGGGCTAAATATTGAAAATGCAATTGTATCCTATTAGAAGTATTTTCATATTGTCTCAATTTATAAATGATTTCAAGCAAAATTGGAAATCTCATTAATGAACAATATATCAAAATTCAAAAAATTGACTTGTAAGAGAATCTTAATTAATTTTGTACTTTTAAATTAATATAATTTTTTATAAAATTTGAGAAACTCCACAATTTTATGATCATAGTCAAACGAATATGTTAGATCACTTGATAAAGTACAATATTTAAAATAATTTTCTATTGGAACCAATTATTTCGTCTTTTCATTTAAGACTAACCCTTTTTTTTATATAAGTGAGCTAATCCTTCAAAAAATTATTTAGAATACGCCAGTAAAGAAAAAACATACGTTTATACTTTGAAAAATTTAATCTTGAATGTTCATGTATGATCATGTTTTCCACATCTACCATTACTATTACCGTTTTTCTCTATTGAAATTAAATATATTTTTGTTCAATTTTGTTTCATTAAAATTATAATTTATTATACTGGTTTTGTATCTTTCTAACAAATTAAATGTACAATGATTTACAGATTCACTAATTTTTATGAAAACCAATTGACCCAGGTCTTTTTTGTATTTATATTGAATGTAGAAAGATTTATTTCAGGTGTGGAAGTTAAAGTCTTTAATGTCTTGAAAAGTTCTATGCAATTCTGTTATCAAATATTTTTTTAGCATATCTGATAAATATCACTGTGCACAGACCATGATGAAATATCGCATAATAAAAAAATAAACGAATATTAAATGAAGAATGCGTAATTCAAAACAATTTATCAGTGATTTATTTTGACTTCGTGCATTATAAGTGGAATTTTTGTTGTTTTATTAAATTTATTTTCTATTAAAAATGAACAATTTATATATTTTTGATAGTTTATATTTTTTTGATTTATCTAATAGGTTCATAATTTTCCATTACTCTTTCTTAAGCATGGTTGATGTACAGTGTTTTCTGTTGACTCAGGTACTCATTATTCGTCCTTAACAGCACAATGAGTTATTTTTTGTAAATTTTGTTGGGTTCTAAATATTCTCTGTAGTGGTATGTTCCTTTTCAATTTATTTGGAATTGTAAGGTGTTTAATTTCAGCAACTTCCAACGTAGTAAAATACAAGCATTGGACAAAATTTTATATTGAACGTGGACGTTGGCTTCCTCTTAAATGGAATTCCAGTAAAAAGGAATTACCATAAAATGGAGTTTCCATAATATAATTTTATTAATTTTATTAAGAAATAAATATTTTATTAAGAAATAACAAATTTTATTGGCATTGCTAACGGAAATCATATAAGATTGAAGCTCTTCAGAACTTGGCATGGAACATAAGCCATCTTTTTAACCTTTGAAATTCTAGAAAAGGCCTGACGATATTTTTTTTCTAAGGGTTTGATGGCTCCAATCCGTTGTGCAATCACAATTACTTAAATGACGTAGAATGGTTTTTAATTCATTTATAATATTGCTTGTGCTATCAATGGGATGCTCGTGTAAACCATTTACTTTCGTCCAAATTCTGATTATTGGTAATGCGTGTGACTTTACACCCTAAAAATGTGCATATCCAATATTCGTTTTGATTGCCACCTTTACCATTTTTTTAAATCTATGATCATTAACAATTGGCACGAGTGTCTTCTTTTTTATTTTTATCCAACTTATTGTGTTCATTAAAGGATTGTAATAATTTAGGACAAATTAATCTATTAAAAATATTATGAGTTTTTAAGTTTTTATTAAAAATAAAATCGTCGATTATTTGATTTTATTATCTGTTAAACGCCTTGTTTATATTTTCAATGTTATGAGAACTCCATGGAACTTATGAGAACTTCCACTTTACAGGAATTCCATTTTATAGAATTCCACTTTACAGCTATGAGCCGAACTTGGAATATCAACAAATTTTGATGCAGTAATTTTTGTAATATTTTCGTTAAAATGGCTTTATTTTCAAGCAGTATTAATCTATTATCAAATTAATAATTTATTAACACATCTCAAATGGATTTCTTGAGTGTATTTGCAAATATGGAGAACTTAAAAAATAATGTTTTGATGCGATAAATAAATATTGATATTTTTTATTTTAATACCGGACACTCACAGCAGCATGCTATAATTGCAAACAGTTTGCATCACCGACATTATTTTATGCCAATAGAGAATTTTTAATAAAATAATTTTTACATTTCTTCGGAAAAAATCAATTGAAAAACTTTGGTTACTTAAAGGAAGAATTGAAATTTAGAATATAGTTTTATCTCATGTTTTATGAAATATTTGTTAAAAATCGAAATAAAAAATATTTTTATTTCTTATTCAGATTACTTTATTCATGTTTTAGATCGATGGGAGTTAATTTACATTTTTAATATTTTTAAATTCGATTTTTTGATTTTACAATTTGTACATTTGAAATTAAAGGAAATTTGGTATTGATAAGGCAAAAGCAGATTTTGACAGGAAATTAGGCATTTGAATATTTATTTATTAAAAAATTGACTACAAATCAGTAAAGATATCGATGTTTTTTTTGTTGATATTCATTAATTTTCGCACAGCCTTTTTTCAAGTGATTTTTTAATTATATTCATAAAATAATAATTTGTCAAACTACAAGTTCTGTATTTTAAATGTTCAGTATTAAAATTGTAGGCAAGTTTTGTAAAATTATTTTGTTGATATGCATTACGGGTATGAGGTGGTCGAAGTATTGGGTTTTTTGACATAAGTTTAATAACCAATAGTTTTGCATATTTTGTTGGTGGGCATTAAATTTTTCGTAATTTTATCTAGATTACGAATTAATAATACAACTCAAACGCAAACTATTAAATAATCTTTAAATATCACCTCAGTATTGTTTTTATTTACAATATTTTGCTATTATCATTCAATATTTATTTCGTATAAAATTATAATTAAGTTTTGCTAATGAAATTGTTTAGTAAATATTATTATATTGCTTTGGCGTATTTTTGCAATTGATAAACATTTGCCATTACACGTGCTAGATCTGTGTGCGACTTTTACAATGTAAACAATAAATTAGCCAAACAAATTGGAATCCAGCAAACGATTAATTTTTTGCTTAAAAGAATAATATTGTATTATTGTTTGAATTTTATTTTTGTTTATTTTAATTTATTTTTGTAATTTGGTTGAGATACATTTACATTTTGAAGTTTTGAAATTTAATGAAATAAAGGAATATAATGAAAAGGACAAGAAATTTTAAATTTAAATCCTAAAAGGCCCATAATTGAACACTAATTATATTAAATTGAATTATTTTTAAAGTTCAAATTTCGAGATTTTGAGTTTAGTATCATATCATGGATTAGGTTTTTCATCTTACAGATTTGCATTTTTTGCTATTGTTGGATTCTTAACCCTTTCTATCTTCTTATTTTATGTGTCCCGCCCGTTCCAATCCTAATAAATTCATCATACAGACATAGAGCAGCCTACAGCTATCGCTTCTATAAACAGTTGTCATAATATAATCGACAGTGCATAAACTATTTCAAAAATAAAATGCATTTTTTTACAGTGACAGGATAGAATGGTTAATTTTTTTTGTCATATTTTTATAGACACAAGATAGGAAAGGTTAATGAAGAAAGAATTGGCAAATGATAGATTCCTTTAATTGGTTTCATGTTCCTAATGCATCTTTTTTCTTAGAATCATTAAAGATTAACTATCGAAATATTTTAATTACAGATTGGACGATTTTTGAAGGTTTTCAAGTGAAACGGGTTCAGTAGGCATGAAAATATTCGTTCACCAGGCGAATATGATATCGTTGAAGTCCGCCAACGTCTAACAAATCAATCTAAACCCCAGCAAAGAATCAACTAATGTCCGGTAGTAAAATGCGTAGAGGAGATCATTTACCAGGTGGAGGCAATTTCTACCTCACTTCGACGTGGCCTGCATACGACAAAATATTTTGGTGTGAATCATTGGAAGTAAGTAAAGAAACGGAACTTCATATCGATATCGTCAACAACAAACAAAATCGTCTTTCCTTTACGTAATCAGATGCCCCGCAAAATTTACGAGATCTAGGCCTCAGTCAGATGCTGCCCAGATTCTAGTAATACCTCTTCTGTTTCTGGTCAGTTATCACCTCATCAATACCATATGCTGAAGATTCTGATGATGATATGATGATTCCAGGCGAAACGATGTCGACTACTAACGGCAAAGGCGAACTGGTAGTAGAATCAGAACATAGAACCTAGTATGTGAATAATTTATTTTTATGCCATACCTACAATTGATTACAATTCCCATAAAATAATATAGATTATTTTACAACGTTAGCAACAAATTTATCGTAGAACTGTAATATTTACTGATAGATATAATTAATATTTTATACCATTGGCGAAATTTGTCGATATTTATATAAATATCAAGTATTGAAGCGGTAAAAGTTTGCGTAGCCCCACAGAAACTTTAAATTTTCAGTAAAAATATGTAGTATTAAAAATCAATATATTCAAAGAACGAAATAAGTAACCTCGGATTCGGGTTCTCTACAACAACAGTTCTACTATGAGCATAGCATAGTGGAAAATTTAGTCTAAATAATATAAGAATTATAATTATTAAAGAAATTAACATTTAGTAAATTTTATTGAAATTCTAAAAAATTTACAGAGAATATTTTAGTTATTTAAAACAATAAAATGATAATTTAAGCCTTTTGCTGCAACTAATGTATTTAATGAAAAAATTTTCGAATATAAGATAGCCTTGTCAATCTATCTTATAGTTCTAAAATTTTTTCATAAATACATTATTTGCAGCCAAAAGGCTTAAATTATCATTTTATTGTTTTAAATATAAGTGCTGCTACCAAGAAATCATCATT
>CAUHTR010007849.1:19732-55127 GCA_959609185.1 Schmidtea polychroa
TATTGTTATTGAGAAATTCGTCGTTTTCTTTTATTAATTAAGACAACGGTATATTTTGGATATTAATAAATATTATATCGACAAACTTGGTTTTATTCTTAACAGATATTAAGGAATTTTTAGTTTAATATTTAAAATTGTAAATTTAAATTCAGAAATAATAAACATAATTTTTAAAATTTTCCTATAATATTATTTAGGTGCGACAAATAGAGATTAATTAATATTAAAACTAATTTATACTTTCTCATAAATCCATAATTGGTCCTCAACAAGATGTTTATTGCAATCTATGAATTTCACAGTTTCGTTGACATTGTCCACAGTTAAACATCCCCATTCTCTGCGAATATGCGACACGGTTCTCTCATTCAATCTTTCAATTTGACTAACATTGACCGACGTTAATGAGAAAAATTGTGCATGGCTAAAGCCACGATGACAAGTGAAAACTGAAATATACAAATCACCTCTTCCAGTTTCGTCTTGATCCAAAATATCTAAACAAAGACTGGAAAAAGTGTTCCTGACCTGAATATTCATATTTAAGAAAGAAAATATTTCGGAAGTATAAATTTACATATCCATATGCTTTATGATTTCTGTCAGGGATAAATTTGTTAGGGACAACGTTTTCCAAATACCATTCAAATGTGTTACAGAGCAAATAGTTTCTTAAAACCATTCGACTTTCCATATTTGTTATGAATTTGTTCTAAATTCACTTATTTTAAAATGATAATTTATTTCAATGTTTGGAAGTAGAATGGACATTATTTTAGACCAGTGACTGTCAATCACTGTAGGGACCTTGGTGTACTAACTGGAGGATCTCCTATTTGTTTGCACAGTAAAATGAACATACAAATACCAAATAGTCTCATATAATTCTGCAGTATCTGCGTTGATATTTACTCAATATTTTCATACCTCTTCATGACCACTGAAATCGCCAATCATTGTGCTACTGTAGCTGCATACGATACATCAGTTTAATTGGAATCTTTAACCGTTGAGGTGACATAAAGATAAAGGTTAGGTTCTGGAATGATGAAATAATTCTCTAATTCCAATCGGTATAATATCTTTCTCTGACATTACATAAATGACATATTTATTTACGCGGAACCATTGCATTATGTGAATATCTTTCTCCGAAGATAAGATAGCGTGGAGCAATCTCATGCCAAAATTCTAATAATAAACGGGCTTTCGGAATAATTTTACAACTGTCAAGTACCAAGGCTCACGTCTAGTTGGAGTTACACTTTTTATATGGGAATATTTGGTATGAGTATCACTTATAGTTTTTTTTAGAAAAACCAAATTAAAATTAACAATGAAAACAGTTACAAATAATAAGAAATTATAATCAAGGAAATACTAGGCACCATTATTGGCACCTGTATATAAAACTGCTGATTGAAAAATACGTGTTGAACTCATTAACAATGGATCAAAAACATCGAGTTGATGATTTAAGTCAGTGACGCCAACAATATTTTCAACAAGCGCAAAAAAATATTTTCTTAAATAAATAGTGCCAATTTAAAAAATTCAAATCTTTTATTAAAATAATTCATTAATATTATTGGCTAATTTTTCAAAATCAATTCATCACTATTTTAAGTTGAATATTTGAATTTAGAATTAGTAATCGAATTAGTAATTTGAATTTAGTGATCGATTCCTGTGTTTATTTTTAATTATTTTCAAAGCTGATCTCTTTCAATTGTAGTGTATTAATAAACAATTATTATTGATTTCAAGGTTAGGATAATTGTTTCGAAAACTTTAACAAATATGGGAGTTTAAAGAGTGCCAATAAAAGGGTTAACGCGTGCCAAATTTGGGCGCCACTGATTTAAATCAATGTTTGAAAGTGTTTTAACATGATTGATGAAACATAGGTCCATTGCTAGAAGACGTGAGTTAACGCAACAGTCAAAAATCCTGTGTAGAAGCTAGTAGAAATTCTACGAAACGAGGAAAGACTCAACAGTCAACTGAACAGGTGATGGTAATCTGTTTCCTGTGATTTATATAGGTTAATATTTATAAACTATTTTCAGGTTCCGTTCGATTTTTTCTTATATCCAAACTTGTAGAATGGCTTATAAATAGAAGAAATCGAATGGGAAACAGAAGCATAAGTTTATATGTCTTTAACAAACTTGAGAACCATTGGATAAAATATATTGAGCTTGAGGGTGACTATGGTAAATGATGAAATAGAAACCAAAGACTTATCAAGCCACAAAGTACTCAAGTTAAAATGAAGATTCATTTTTATAAACGATTTTTATTCGGTAAAAAGTATGTAAAATGTTTTAATTTAAATAAAATCAGATTTATATGCATTATTTAATTTTATTAACTACTTAAGTAGTGACTGAACGGCTAATTCATTGAAAAACCAAATCTCAATTTTGTACTCACGTGTCAAAAAGGTTATTTATCACTGATCTAGACTAATGAAAGTTATTCTAAAGTTCAAATAAAGTTTCAACCTAAAATACATTGAAATACACTTTTATAATATAATCTTGTATATTGTAAAAAATAATAGAAAAACTTTCATTTGTCTTATTTCAGGATTCAATACGAACATTTTATCACTATGTATTAGGATTAAAATCAATCGAAATATCCCATGAATATTTTAATTATTTAATTTTTTTTAATTTTAAAAATTTTAAAAAAAGGTTAAGAAAGAATTCTAAATTTTAAATATATTTTAAATAATAAAATTAAATAAATATTTAATTAAAATTTTATTATTTAAAAAATTTGAAAGGTTCATTTTATAATAATTTTAAATTTGTTATTTTACTGTTTTGATAATTGTTTTATTTTAATTTCAAATTAATATTAAATATTATTAAATGTTTTTGATTTATAAATTACTATTACATTTTTTATATATTAATTATATCGTCATACCAAGAGGTCCCATAGAACAGTGTTTTCCAAAGTGGTGGTCCGCGAACCGTTGCCGGTTCGGAGAACATTTTTGTAAATTTTATTTTATTTTTAAGCGTTGAAATGTTTACAATAGCACAAACAGGCAATATTTAAGAAATTAGCACAATAGTACCAAGAGATATCACAAGGTTTATTTGCCATAAACTAACAAAGTGAGTTAATATATTCGTTAATAATTTTTTATATTGTTTATTTGTTACTTTTTTAATAAATATTACTAATTAAAATTTATGTTTTTGGATTAGGAAAAAATAACCGATCCGCGACACAAAAAGTTTGAGAAGCACTGCTATAGAATATCATATAGCCAGATTATGTTCTCATAAAATAGCAAATAGGAACAACAAAGTTTTAAAACAACAAAAAGATTTAAAATCACCTATTTTGTTTTTAGATGCCGAGTTTGAAATGTTGTCGGATATCCTTTCAGTTTTACTTCCCATTAAGCTTACAGTTGAAGCAATCTGTCGACAGGATGCAACTTTGTTATCTGCAGATGCTGCCATTTAATTTATGATGAAATCAATAATTGACCATCCATGTTTATTAGGTTATGAATTGAAAGCAGCTTTAAAAGTACGTAGTCTTGAAAGACGAACAGAAATTTCAAGTATTTTGCAATATTTACATGATGCAAACTGCAATTAAAATCCAAGCGATAAAAATTATGAATTATTTCCGATCATTACCAAAGCTGCAATCGCAAAAGTTATTGTTCTACAGATACATCATCTGGGTGTGGCCAACTTGCATTATGAAGCTGCACCTGTAGCAACAACATCTACTTCAGCCAACGTTTCAAATTCAGATACAAATATAATATTCAATGTCGATGATGATGAAGATGATCAAAGAAATGAAATATCTCTGACTTTACAAGAAAAGTTGGAGAGGGCAATATCAAATAAAATTGCACCAGATTACCTGAAAGTGGAAAAGACCAAAACAAAAATGATCTCACACGCTCAATAAAAAAAGAAATGTCATTTTTTTGAGACAAATGGCTTAAGAGGCAAATACTTAACTTTATCATACAATTATTTGCTAAGTATTCAACCGACCAGTGTAGAATCGGAGAGATCTTTTTCGGCAGCTGGCTTAATCTGCTGCAGAATTCAGTCAAGGTTGGGAGATAATTCGCTCAATAATCTATGTTTTCTGAGGTCCTCTCAACAACCAACTACAGAAAAAGTAGAACCTTAAAATTTTATGTCTTCTTCCTTTTCTTATAATTAATATATATAACTAATATTTTTTTTATTTGACAATTTTTTAATTAAATTATTTAAATAATAATACCGGTATTAATACCGGGATCCCGGGATTACAAATTTTCAATACNAACCCTACTTGTCTTTAGATCACAGAACATTCAGTCAATGGATACGTCAAGTTCAAATCAATAATTACGTTCAGATAATGCAGACTGCACCAAATTACTATACTCTGGTTTTTGGAGTTCTTCATTAACTGCTTGAAATTTTGCAAAAATGTATCATTGAAGTTCCTTCTGCTAAATCCATGAGCTCAGGAAATTTAAGCCTTTTCTCAATTTTTAATTTTACTAAATACACTCTTGATGGGGTTTAAAAGTGGTTTAGCATCAGAGATATCCTCATATGTTTTCATATTTAATCGTTTTAAAATTTAAAATTTGAAGTTTATTCAATTTCCAATTGTTTGCGATTTTTATTATAGAGATTTTTGTGAATCGTGCTTGTGCGCAAATATTTATTTTTCTTCCAACAATGAATGTTTTTATCCGCCTATAGCGTAAGCCATTATTTTATATCATGAATTTATTTTAATGTCAGTTTTTATTATGGATACACACATTTATTTTAAGTAGGTTTTAATAAGATCAATGAGATGCAGAATTCTATTCAAAGAATTATTGTGTAATATTGTTGAGTATTGTTATATAGTTCGGTAGGATATTTGAGAGTCTAAATTTACGTGCTCTTGATCAAACGAATAACTCAACTCAAGTAACTTTTGTTAATATTACACTTTACAATCTTTCGTATTTCATCAATGCAATTCAAATGAATTTATTCGGTTTGACGCCACGTAATCCTATGGGAAGCTGCATCAAGTAAGATGACTAAATGAAAACTTTTCTTTTTTTCTATAATTTCATTTCAAATTTAATAACTGTTTCCACACTCTCTTTACTTTTTTCTTCTACTTGAATGGAAATTTGAATGAGTCAGGAGCTTCTTTAACAGGAAATTTTCGTCTTGCCAAATTTTCAATTAGATTAATAATCCTACAATGAGCCAAGACCACTTTACTTTTTAATTATTATTTATTAGAATTTTGTTAAATTGTGTTTTTTCTTATTTTCTATTGATCTAGAATCTAGAAGAGTTAAGTAAAAGCAAATTAATATGCTCAGTAATACAAATATTAAATTTTTGGCGACACACCGAAAATAGCTTCGCGACCCACCAGTGGGTCGCGAGATACACTTTGGGAACCGCTGATTTAGACTATTAAATTTTATATTTTCATTTCATTGGTAGCAGGAAGAACAAGGAGTTTCCATCATTTAAAGTTAGTTGGATTTGAAAATCAAGGTATAGAAAGCAACAATGATAACAAAAATGAAGAACCATTCAATAGTCAACCAGGTGAAAAACCAATAGAAAAAAATATAGATCCATTAGAAATTGTTGAAACGCAAACGGAATATTTACCATTCGAAGTTTCATTACAAGATATTTCTGTCTGGCTTAAGGTTTTATCATATGAAATGGTTAAATTTTTAATTGCAAATAAACCAAAAAATATTTTATTACAGAGGACTTGTGTAAAGATAATTTTAACAGAAAAATTTCGAATGGTGAAAAAGAAGAAAGGACGTGGTTAAGTTTTTCCGAAACATCAAGCGCTCTTCTTCATTAAATCGCATCGATGTTGAAAATCTTCAAATTATTTTACAAAAAGAAAATTATTGGGAAAGAGGTTCTGCGAAGAATTATATCCTCAATAAAATTCCTCGCAAAGTTGGGAATTGCTTTTAGAAGCCATAATGAGAATGCAACATCTTCGAGAAAAGGCAATTTTTTGACTACTTTAGATTATTTGAGTGAATACTGATGAATTTTTAAAATTGCATTTACAAAAGTATAGTAATCAAGGCATCGGACATGTAAATTACTTGTCTCATCAGACTTGTGATGAACTTTTGAAAATAATTGCCGATTCTCTTTTGGCACACATTTTGGAGGAAATAAAATACGCAAAATATTATAGAATCATTTAAGATTCTTCATCCGATGTTGTACATGTTGATCAACTTACCTTCGTAGTGCGTTATTAATCAGAAAATGGGGATATTAAGGAAATATTTTTTATGTTACTCCCTATAGAAAGACATGATGCGGAGTATTTCGAAGAGACAGTTTTATCAACCTTGAAAAATTTGCCAGTAGATATTAAATATTATCGTGGACAATCACGACAATGCCGCAAATATGTTGGGCAAGTACAATAGTATACAAACAAGAATAAGACAACATGCTCCATCAGCAACGTTTATCCCGTCCTCTAGGCATTCACTTAATTTAGTTGCTAATGTAGCAGCAGAGAGTTTTAGTAATGCGTCCAGATATTTTTTATTCATGCAAAATTTGTTCTCTAAATCACCGATTCGATGGAACATGTTATGCAATAAATTAGATAAAGGGTTTTATACATTAAAGAAAGTGTCAGATACAAGATGGTCTGCCAGGGCTGATGCAGTTTTAGCGTTAAAATGTGGTAACAAAAATATTAAAAAGGCTTTAGATCATAGATTCTCAATCGGTGGTACGCGTACCCTAAGGGTACGTCGGCTGTTGCAAAGGGGTACGCGCAATCCCATTATCTTACCAATGTTCCACAATAATTACAATAATTATTTTTTTTGTTGATTAGAATTTCTTGTTTTGTTTGACGTCATGTTTCAATTTTAGAACGGTAGCAATTAAAATAAATATTCTTCATAAATATACTTTTTCTCTTGGGGTTACAACTAAGGAAAAGGTTGAGAACCGCTGCTTTAGATGAAATATGCAACTCCCCAAAAGAAAAGATATTTGTTGTTACTGAAGCAAAATCATTACTTAAAAAAATAAACGATTAAGAAACTGCTGTTATGACAGTCTTATGGAATCAATGCAACAAGTAAATTTTTACAATGTTTTGACTGCACAATTGTTAAAGGTGCGTCATTATTGAAAAGTCTAGAATCTTTTATTAATGAAAAATTAGACATAATTTCATCGAAATAGAATCTGAAGTAAAAAGAACTTACAGATAAATCATTTGAAGATGATCGCAAGAAAAGATGTACAGAAAATCGAAAGGATCTTTTCCTACATAATGTATTCTACGTTATATGCGGTCATTTAATAGCAGAACTGAACAGGCGTGGACAAATCTATGGAAATGTTATAAGTGATTTTAAAGTTTTTTTCGTGTTTAACTTGTGTGTAGAAGAAAAGAAAAAATGCGTTAATAATTTAATAGAAATGTATAAAGATGACATTGATTCAAGTAATTTTAAAGATGAGTTGGAACAGTTTTTAATATTTTTAGATGAAGAAGACAAACAATCAATTTATAATATATACAAAAAGGCATTAGATATGAAAGCAACTTTTCCAAATGAGGAAATTATTTTAAAAATTTTGTTAACCGTGCCGATTTCAAATGCATCGGGAGAACGCACATTTTCTTGTTTAAAAAGAGTTAAAAATTATCTAAGAAATTCAATGTCAGAGGAAAGACTTAATAATATGGCCATTTTATATATAGAGAACGATTTACTCGAAATTATTGATTGTGAAGAGATAATTAATAAGTTTGCAAAATGAAAACCAAGAAAAAAAATTATTTAAACATTTTCATAATTATGAAATATTTATTATATATAAATACAATTCTATGATTTTTACGTTCTTATTTCTAATTGTTTCTGTGATACTATTATTAAATTTATTATAATTATACTTTTGAAAACCTATATACCGTATTTCCCCGAAAATAAGACACTGTCTTACTTCAAATTTTCAGAAAAAAAGCTACCTAGGGCTTATTTTCGGGTCATATTTTCAAAACAAATTTATTACGTTTAAAAACTAGACATTTATTCAAATATAATCATGTCATCCACCTCATTTACATCACCATCATTACTGTCAGTCGGGGTTACAATATTGCCCATTCGTGATTCAATTTCATCCAAGATCATCGGTCCAAATCTCGAATGCCTGGCAATATAGTTATCTTCAAACGAGCAATTTTTATCCAAGTATCCTGCTCTTAGTGCGTTACCAATGGACGTATCCGTGATTGCATTCAGTATTTGCTAACCAGTATTTGACACTTTAAAGCATATATTTATGGCTAATTTGAATTAAAATTACTATTTTTTTCGTTATGTAAATAAGTAAACAGATCTTTCAAGGTAGGTCTTATTTTCAGGGTAGGTCTTATATTTTTTTGTGGGCGAATAATTCATGCTAGGTCTTATTTTCGAGGTAGGTCTTATTATAGGGGAAATATGGTATGTTAAACTATCAGTTACAAACTTTGTGATTATTGTTATGATGTTAATTATATTATACATATATTATATTCAGATATTATTGATTAACACTATTTTTATTTTCCTTGTCTCTCGTTTTTTTTTGGGGGCCCAATATTTTTTTTCAAATTTCACCACTGATTTCTTTTTTATTGACATTGTATTTATTAAAAAGCTTGACTATAAATCGGTAAATATATCGATGTATTTTTGATATTCACTTTTTGAAGTGAATAATAATAAGATTTTATTACTGCATTAAATAAATCATAGTAATACTAAATTTATTTAGATATTACAAATAATCCAGCGGCAATCAATTTAATACTAATAATCCCTACATTCTCCATGTTTCAAAGGTTTTAACTATTCAATATTTTTGATCGTTTGTTTAAACGTTTGTTTCTTTTTTATTTTCCAGTTCATATTAAAAATAATAATTAAATATATTGATTACAAATAAGTTGATTAAAATTAATTTTATTAATTTAAAAAATAAATTAATATGAATTAATTAATTAATTTTAATTAATTTTAATTAATTAATTTTTTTAATTAATTCTTTTAATTGCTTATACGGTTGCGGACGGTAGGCCAGCACCGCTGGCCACAAATTTTGTTACAGACGTTCAACAATATATAATGGCCAGCTGTACTGGCCAAACTTGAAAAAGATCATACCACGATGTCGGGCATTCGTATACTAAAAAATTTCGTATATTTCGTATACTACTTATTAAAATTAATTCCGTCCGCAAACGGTTAAGAGTGCTTATTTATAAAAATTTGAGTGCAAAGCATTCTGTTAAATAGATAAATTTAGGAATAGAACTAACTTTTCTTCACAATAGGCGAACGATAGTGAACGACTTGTCCAACAAAAGAGCATGGGAGTATTTCCAGCATTCCACCACACATCCATACCCTAAATGACAGTTCAAGATTATCAGCGCCATACCAAATCAATTCAGTGTCAAAAGATCCCATATTAAGAAAATTCAGCCTATCAGCAGCAAACATCCCGGTTGGCATCGTTCCAGTTCTATCAACATGAACATTGGGATAAAAAACCGGCTCAATAAAATTCACTTAATGGGATCGGTATTTGTTTTTCTTTGTTTTTGAAAGTGTTCTGGCATTTCATCCCATCCAAAGTCCATGTTCCACCAGAATGAACCAAATCTATCAAGTTTGTGATGATTGGTTAATGCAAAAGTTTCAATGTTGATCTCCATAACCACTGGAATCACGAATGACTGATGGTAATTCGATAACCGGTCTAATATGGGTTCTAACCATCCTTTGGTTACTTCAACATGACTGTCTAGAAATATAATCACATTTCCAATAGCCATTTTTGCTCCCGTTAATTTTGATTTAATCGCTCCAAGTCGTTTTTCAGTTCGAAAAACCTTTACAATATCATCGGGCCACTGATTTTGAATATAATTGGTTATATTAAGCTTCAAAACTTCTGAAATTAATTAGTAGTTTATTATATTAGTCACTTCCGGTGATTAAGTCACAACATAGGTTTTATAAGTACTCACTGAACATTTTGGAATAAGTGAGATTATAAATTAAATAAATTAATTAATTATTGATTAAATTATTTAAAATTATTAACAATTTAATAAATCATTGTATGATCGTATGTCATTGATTGATGTTGCTTATTGAATTCATTATTTATCCATTACTACATTGAAAAAATTTCCTTGAGTAGATTTGTTTAAACACAGTTATCAAAAGGTAATCTTTTGAATAAATACATTTTATAATAGTTTGTAATACATGCCTTTAATATCAAAAGCAGTGTAGATACTGTAGAGTCAATTTTATAGTTTATATCTGAACTTTTTGATATTCCTAATAATCTTCAGTGAAAGTCGGACATTGAATGGCTTCGTTTCTGAACTTTGACACTTAGGAAGTCAGTTCTTTATTTACGCCTATTTCCACGCAAAATCAACTCAAATGAAGTAAAGAAACATGCCATTAAACCTTTGGCGCCTTGAAAACAGTCAACACAAACACAACGTTGATGCAGATTTAATGTTCGCAACGAAGGAATATTTAAAATCAATTCTATCTTCGATCTATCTATAGATGACAAATCCAAGGTGAAACTTGGCTTTGCAGCAGCAAGTAAACAGGCACCAATTCTTATGTGTCTGGAATACGAATTTCGTCTTCCTTATTACGATTTTGTCATTGTGGACAGGCACAAGCTTGCTCCGTCAGTGTATGCAATCTGGATCATTAGAACCCCAGGTGAGTAGGCATCATTCAAAATGTCTTATCCTGGAAGTTCCAGACTGGAACATTACATATTGCTATTAAAAGTGCAGAACATTGTGGCTGAACTTATTTCAAGGTGTTTTAATACTCCTTCTAAAATGTTGCAAAGCACAATTATATTGTTAAACCATTTATATAGCTTTTGTATATAAATGACAAGTTGGAAATTCGAGATTTTAAAAATCTTTAGCAGTGGCTGTTGACCATTTCAAAAGTACACTTTTAACACACATATATATATATATATATATATATATATATATATATATATATATATATATATATATATATATATATATATATATATATATATAATGTATACTCAAGGATTATCAGCATTCAATTACGTTATAGGGCGAACAGTACCACTCATCAAAGAATTTAACTGCACCATTCTTTCCAACGAAAATTACAATAAGAATAAACAGAAAAACAAGAATATCCCGGAAAATGGTAAAATCCATCATGGCCGCCAAGTAATTTAGCAAAGTTAACTAAAAAATAAACATTAAATAATTAAATTAACAAAAGACAAAAAGAAATAACATAAGAATTACAAGAAAATGAGAATTATATATTAAAATATCTAAAACAACAGAATATTCTGGAAAACGCACATATCCATCATGTTGACAAATTAAATTAAAAATTATTGAAAAATTAATTTGTTGGGCTAGAAAGGTATAAAATTAATAAATTCTCCTAATAGGTTTTATTCTGTTTTATTTATTTTTTTAAACGATAGGAAAACCAAAGTGAAGTGTCGATGGAGGCACCAACACAACACATAAAAAAGCATAAAGTTTATTTAAAATAAATTAAAAACATCAAACAAACAAAAATAAAGACATAACAAGAGAAAATAAAAATAAAACAAAAGTAATAAAATCAGAAAATGCAATAAGTTGCACATGTACAATAGAATAAATTATTCTCCAATTATTTCAATTTTTCAACAGAATTTTAAGAAAAATCGAGCAATATGCACAGAATAATGCTTTTAGGTTTTTATTTAGTCTTTTTTCTTTTTCAACTACTCAAATTTTCAAATTATCTTTGTACACCAATCCCTCGAATTACGCGGTACCCATTTTACGCGGTTTCACTTTTACTCGGTCATAAAAAATCATATTTTTTTAATGAAATCATACATATTTGGTGGCAAGTGTCTCAAATGCATATATTGCATAAGATTACTTCACATTTCAACGAGTAAATTTGAAGTCTCGATTTACGCGGTTTCGATTTGCGCGTTAGCTTCTTGGAACGTATCTACCGCGTAAATCGAGGGATTAGTGTAATTATCTCATAATTTTCTTGAAAACTCAGATTATAAAAAAAGTTTAATTCAGTAGGTAAATTTCATAGCAACTAATAATTCTAACTATTTTAATTCATATTATTATATAATATTATTTAAAAAATTAAACTATTAAATTGCCAGCGTTTGTCATTACTAAAATCATGTTCATCGTGAAGGTTTGTTTAAATAACAGTATTATATATGTTAAAATTTGTTTAAATAAATATCAAATAAAATTTCATTTTAATGAATAACAGTTAGAAGGGTTAATATACTATTTAATATTTTACTCCCTCGTCCGGTAATATGGTATACATTTCAACAAAAATCGTAGATTATCGTGAATATAAAAATAAATAGGCAACTGTCATGACATTGTCATAGTAAATATTCATGACAATATAACCTAAAATATTTGACTTAAGTAATATCATTCTTAGTTAAAAACTTACCGCTCAAACATCAGGGTTTCTTGAGGTAGATAAATTAGTACCGCTGCAAGACGATATGGAAAATGTGTGAAGGAAATTTGTTAAATTTAGAAAGAAGAGATTCAAAATATAAACAGTTAACTAAAGAACAACGTCAAGGTATTTGTTAGAAAAAGACATAGTTTCACAGAAATATTTATTCACTACAAAATCTAAACGTAACACACAATCGTTATACTATTTATAGTACATTGAATTGCGTAATCTACAAAAGGAGAATATTAGTTTAAGTGATACTGTTGACACAGAAGACAAACATACTTACTTAATTTAGTTATACAAGCATTCCCGCATCATTCAATAGATATTAAAGGTCTAGTGACCTGGTTATGTAAGTAATTCTTTGGAAATTATTATATCATCTTACATCCCCCTCCATTTAAACTTTTGATCCATTCTACATTTCGAAATTATTTCTTTGCCTTGCTTATTCTTAGAACATAGCTTCTGTCATGTCGTTTTCCAGTTATTTCATAAGGCCCTTCATAACGTTCATCCATCTTTCTAGTATTTTCTTTTTTACCAATACTTGGTCTCCAACTTCAAAATTCCTATAATTTTGTGTAATTAAATTCTTTTCTATGTTTTGTTATGTTAATTCCCCTCCACGATCTCCCTTCTCCGATTATAGCATCATTATTTTGTATATCCAAATTCTCTTTTCCATCCATTGTCTACAAATATTCCGCCCAAATATTATTTCAGAGGCGAAAATCCGGTTGTCTGCTGTATCGTAGCATTTAACATAAATTCCACATCTGGCAATATTTCTGCCCAATCTTTATGCCGTTTGTCTTTTAACGTAATTGCAATTGCATCCCTTATAGTTCTAAATTGCCTCTCAACTAAACCGTTTGTACTATGATGATATGGGCTTGAATATATTATTGTAATATGATGCGTTTTCAACACTTCTAAAAGGAGTTGAGATTCAAATGTTTTTCCTCTATCGGAGTGAATTATTTTAGGGGCACCAAATTTCAAAATCCAATTTTCTCTTAAAATCTTTGCCGTCGTCTTTTCATCCTGATGAGCAACTGCCGTCAATGATATATACCTACTGAATTGATCAATTATAGCTAAAATATATTGTTTTCCATGAATTTTTTCTTAAATGGTCCACAGAAATCAATAAATATCTCTTGAAAACTTCATCTGTACTCTGTTTAATCAGCGGTTCTTTTGTTCGTCTTGTCCACGTCTTCCGTTTCTGACACTGTTCACAATTTTCAATCACTCTTCTAACTTCATTTTCACTAATTTCATTTTCATATTTTTCCGTGCATATTCGTAAATTTTTTTACCCCTGCGTGACATAAGTCTTTATGTATATTAAAATTACACCTTCATTATTTACTTTTATTTCTTGGTCCATATTTTCTATGGCCAATATTTTAGTTTTATTTTATCTACCTTGGCGTTTTCATGAACTGTTTGGCACTGACTACATGAAGTACAGTCCTTTCCTTGATAGGGCATCTGCGTTAGCATGCAATTCTCCTTTTCTGTATTCTAATTTGATATCTAGCCCACTTAAATAGTTAATCCATGTCTGGAATTGTGCTGTAATTGGCTTTTTTGTATTTATCATAAAGGTTATAGCTTTATGATCGGTTCTTAAAGTAAATCTTTTTCCATATAGATAGTGTTTGAAATGCTGAGTAAAATGATAGATTGCAAGCAATTCCTTCCGCGTAATGCAGTAACCGATTTCGTGCTTATTCATTGTCTTTGATCCATATGCAATAACTTGTTTCTTGTCCATTACTACTCAACTGCGAAAGCACTCCCCCAATCGTATCGAAACTAGCATCTGTATCTAAAATAAAGATTTTCGTAAATCCGGAAATCCTAGTACTGGGGTAGACGTTAACGCTTTCTTTAGCGTGTTGAAATTGTTTCACATTCTTCAGTCCATATAAGTTTATCTTGTAGACCCACATAACCTTTCTAATGGTCTTGCATACTTGGCGTAATCTTTAACAAATTTTCGATAATAATTTGTTAAGCCTAGAAAGCTTCTTAAACGTTTAATACATTTGGTTTTTCATATTCTTGCATTGCTTTTATCTTTTCATAATCTGTCTTAATACCATTTTTATTTATAATGTGTCCCAAAAATTTTATTTCTAGTTTGTTAAAACAACATTTTTCTAAGCTTATTTTCAAACCAGCCTCTTGAATCTTTCGAAAAACTCTTTCTAGTCTTTTTTATGTTCGATTTCATTATCTGCAAATATAAGGATATCGTCTAATAAACAATTGCTTCTCTCCAATTAAGATCACCCAAAACTTGAGTCATTAATTTTTGAAAAGTTGCTTGAGCAGCTGCAATTCCAAAAGGCATTCGGTTAAAACAATATTGACCATCTTTTGTTGAAAATGCAGTCTTTAATTTTGATTCCTCTTCTAATTCCACTGATAATAAGCATTACAAGATCGATAGTGCTAAATATCTGTGCTCCATTTAGGATATCCATCATCTCTTCAATATTTGGTATTGGAAATCGAGGTCTCTCCGTAATTGCATTTAGTGCCCGAAAATCCAAACATATTCTAATATCTGATTTATTCTTTTTTAACACACATACCAATGGGCTATTCCACAACCGAGTCACATTTTTTAATTCCTGCTTCTTCCATGTCTTTTAGCATGTCTTGTATTTTGTGAGCAATATGAATCGGCTGACGTCTAGGATTAATGTCACTGGGCTACCTCTAGTAAACTATCTTATGTTTAATTAACTGCATTTTTCCTACATCCATTTATTTTCATGAATATATCCGAAAATTCTTTAAGTAATTTATTAATCGTTGGGTCGATAATTCCTTCAAATTGTTTTCCTCTAAATTCATTAATTGATTTTTAATTTTACTTTAGTTACTGCCTGTAATTTAATATCAAAACAATTCATCATTTCTACGCCTGCAATTACGCTCGGGTTAATCTTATTTGCCACAAAGAATCTTATTACCAATCTAATCCCGAAATTCTCACTTTTAGTAATATTGTTACTATGATTTTAAGTGTGCTCTCGTTTGCACATGTAACCATAATATTGGATTCCCCTATTTTATCACGCATCTTTAATTTACTAACAACATCTTCGCTAATCACGTTTTATTCTAGCCCCGGTATCCAAAAGACAATCAACTTTTATTTTATTTTCCAGCCAATACCTACACTAGGTCTGCCATTCATTCTTTCGTAAACGAATTTAGGTGCAAAAGGTCTTTCTTTATTTTCATTAACTTTATTATTAATTATATCGATACTCATAATCTATCAATTTTGTTATTAATTTCATAAAAACTATATTCAAAATAATTTTCAAAGTCAAAACATTCACAATCATTCATAATTACATCATTAATTTTTAAATCATCTTTAAATTCATTCATTACGGAAATCTTGAAATCACAAGCATTCAAATTCAAACATTCTGTGTCAACAATATACTTACTTAAACCAAATTTATGGCTCCTAGCAACTCCCTTGAAACTGGAGCCTCCCCTTTTAGCTGTTCGCAATCTTTCTGCATGTCATCCTGTTGAATCAGCTCTCCTTCCTCGTATTCGTAGTCGTATATCGCATTGCATTGTCTTCGATGTGGTCCTCTGTCTGAAGATTGGTTTCTGCTTTGATATTGTCCTCTGGATCCAAATTGTTTTTGGTTTCTATCATAATTTCTTCCGTTGTAATATGNCATTACTAACATCAGTTCATCGTGAAGGTTTGTTTAAATAACAGTATTATATATGTTAAAATTTGTTTAAATAAATATCAAATAAAATTTCATTTTAATGAATAACAGTTAGAAGGGTTAATATCACCTCAGTAACTCGCTACCCTATATCCCAGTGGTTCTTAACCTGGAGTCAATGGACCCTCGGGGGGTCCGCGAACGGGTTCCAAGTTGTCCGCGGCACTATTTACAACAAATCGTAAAAAAATTTTAAGTTATTTTGATATTGTTACTAAAATAATAAGTAACATTTCTTTACTGTTTTGTAGCATCAAAATTCTAACATTTGAATTTTTATGTTAAAAAATTTAAGTCTCAGTAGGCACTTTTTTGTAAATATTTACTCGTTGCTATGATACTATTCTGTTTTTGCATTGATTCGAAGTTTTTATAGTTGCTATAATAAAGTTTAATTTAGTTGAAGTTTTTTTCTTTTAACTTGCGGGTGTTATTTAATTCTGTCAATTGTTCCTGACAATTATATTTGGTAAGTAAAAGTAGTGTACTGCATATTTGGTATAAAATTATAAAAATCATTATATTAAAAATTAACCATTTAATTTACAGTATAATCTTGACATGTCCAACAAAAAGAGAAAATTTATCGATAGCTACGTTGAATATGGATTTACTTTCACTACTGATCGTGACGGAACTCAAAAACCTCAATGTTTTTTATGTGGAACTTCATAAATCTAGAAGAGCTACTTCTAGCAGGTACAAACATTCAAGAAAAAAAGACAAATCAGTTTAAAAATCTAATTTCGATACATTTGACCACCCTTGAAAATTCGTTTCAAAATTATTTTGTAGTAGAAGAGTTGAAACCTGCTGCATGGATTCGTAATCCATTTATTATTAACCTTGAGAGCGTTGACGATGATGACATGACCAAGGACGATTTGATTGATTTGTGAACTAAGGAAATTGTTAAACATGAATTTGAAACAAAGAATTTATCAGAGTTTTGGTGCTCATTGTTGGAGGGGTATCCTATTCTTGCCAAGAGGGCTTTACAGTCTCTGAGTCCATTCGCAACAAGTTATTTATGCGAATCTGGGTTTTCAACATTTCTTATCATGAAAACCCAAGCTAGAAATAGATTGGATGCAGAACCAGATATGCGTATCGCGATATCAAAGACTACCCCTCGTATTAGCATCCTCGTTTCAGCAAAGCAGCAGCAACCATCACATTAATATCAATTATTTTTATTATTTTTGTTTGAAGCTAAATAAACCGATTTATAAATAATTATTAAAAAATGTATGTATTTTACTATCAATTTATTAATTTTTTAACATTTCAGGGGTCCGTCGGTACCAATTATATATTTATGGGGTCCATAAGTTTGAAAAGGTTAAGAACCCCTGCTCTATCCGGTGCTTCGTATTTGGAAATGTAAATTGATGAAGTTGGCGATGGAGATTACGAATTTAGAGACACGGACATTTGAGTATGAAATAGAAAGTTGATAATGAAGTTTTAAAGTATCTATAAAATGTATCACCACTGTAACCCTAGTCCATTGTCACTGCGGTTACACACATTTTGATTGATTCTTCTTCAAATTTTGCTTCTAATCTTAATAACTTCTTTATAATAATCTTTTTAATCTCTATTTCTTAACATCGTCACTGTGAGCTGTGGGAAAGGAGTTCTGTACCCGAAATAGCTCTTCTCATTACTATTAATGCAGTTAAAACCGAAAACCACACGTGAATTTGTAACTTAATGAGAGATTTCAATTTGAGTAGGAATATAAAAAATATATCTTAATTTTATTTTCTAGAAATACATCAATCAGTCATAGACCTTGTATAAATAATAAATCTGTTTATGTACATTTTGTAAAAGTAGTATGGAAAATTGTGATTTTTATTCTTCAAAGTGATGGAGTGGTCAGTCAATGGGTTTAGTCACAAGGTTAAGGGTCTGATTCCGAATGGGAACGAGTTTCTTACAAAGCATCGATGAAAGCTAAATCAACTGAAAACTACTTTCCCATTAGAAATCACATTAAAATCTGTATTTATCAATTATAGTAATATTCATCATGCTGTATATGCACCCGTAATTATAGGCAAAGCATCACATTGGCTTTGTATTTATATTTTGATTTCGTAATAAACAGCAAAGCTATAATTCTATGGCAAACATTCTTAGTTATACTTTGTTATTATTAAACCGATTATTTTGTTTAGGGACAAAAGCGCAAAGCAGCATAGTGATATTCGGGTTCCATTTGAAGAGGGAACTGAAGATAGGTATTTGAATTTTGATTTAATTAAAGTTTAAACTTACCCTGTAAACTGAAATCATCAATCAGAATGATTTCACGCAAATATTCCGGCGGGGACCGATTGATCACCGAATGGATTGTACGCAACAAAGTTGGCCATAATTCATCATAAAATGTTATTATAACACTTGCAGTCGGCAAATTTTGATGATATGTTTTTGTTTTGCATCTAAGATGAAATATTTATTACTCTTGTTGAAGAATTTTTTTAAAATAACAAAATATTTGATCACTGAACTCTTTTATCTTCACCATTGATTTGTTGCAATTTTTGTTATCTTCATTCAATTTTATTTTTATTATTTTTAATATTAATATTATTATTATTAAACAAATCAATGAGAATATAAGCCTCTTGCTGCAAAGTATATATTGTATAAAATGAAAATATTTTCGATTATCAATTTCTTGGAATTTAGCTGTTTCAATTTTTAAATGCTTTTTGATCCTCATTTCTATTTTCATTTTCTCATATCTTATTGATTAAAATAAATTAAAATAAAACTTTTTTCAAGAATTTGAAATTAAATTTACTTTAAACTCAAAATAAAAAAAATTAAATTATTTTTTTAAAGCTTTTATAACTAGTTTCATTTTTTAATAAAAAATAAAAAATATTTTTCATAAATTTTTTTTTAATAACTATACATACAATTCAAAACTTTCAAACATAATTATATTTTGAATTTTATTCCTAATAATTCTTAAATGTTTGGTCACTTAAAATTTGATTTATTTATTTATATTTTAAGTTTTAAAAAAATTATTTTGAAAGAATCCTCAAGGTCAAAACCAATCGGACTGGCGATTTCATTGATTTTTTCCTTAGTGTTGATTAATATATATTATTTGTCACATGTTTTCAAATTTTAACAGCATTTTGAGGTTAAATGGCGAATGTTGATAAAATGAGGTATTTAGTTTTTATATTGTGTTTTTTCTTAAATTGTAAATTATAGAGTTAAATCAAGTTTTATGTATTTTTAATAACCTCACAAAATGAAATTAGTTCTTATCATTTATTATAGTATCTCTCTATTCAAATGTTTGGGTGTTAAGTTTATTTTTTCTTCAATTTCTTCACTTTATATTCAATAATCTGATTTTATTAAACAAAAAATAAAAACTTATAATAAAAAAATCAATAAAATTATACAATCGAAACACAGAACCTTTGTTGTGTGCTAATTTAATGTGGTATGTAATAAACATTTTTATTTCAAAAATAAAGTGGTAAAAAACATAAATTGAATACACAGTAAAAAATGCATATAAATTTTCGATATGTTGGGTTATTGAGTCGTTGGTGAAATTTAAATTTAATGAATAATTCCAATGGCTCCAAGCATACCCACATATAACAATTAACACTGGTAATTTTATTGAATATCACAAATATTTTCACAATGATACAATTGGCTAAACGAGCAAATTATTGATTATACAGTGTTTATTACAACACAATTGTGAAGAATAGCACGCGTGTATAATCTTTATTTGACAAATCTCTCACAACTAAGGAGTATAATAATTGGTAATTTAACTGGTTGTTTTCTAGTTTGGTTTGGATTTATTCGCCAAACTTTACTCGGTTATTAACTGACTCGCCTCGATTGCTTATCCTTTTATTTCTGATTTCTCGTTTTAAATTCTCCATTTAACTCTTCTCTCTTTAAGTTTTCAATTCTTCAATTCTCTCGAAATTCTCCAAATAAATGTCATCGTATTCTCTCCTGTTTTCCTCTAACTCAAAACTTCTTCAAAATATTCTCTCACAATTCTGTCTCAAATGTTCTGTCATAACTGTTCTGTTTGCGTCTGCTCTGCTTCCTCATTTTTTATACCTCCTTATTTTGTTGTACCTAAGTTAATCTTTAATTTTCCATTTTTTTTCCAACATAATTCCCCGACTTTTTCCTGCAATAGAGTTATCTTTGACAGCTGTCAAGATATTCTGTAGTTTTCCCATTTTGCCACTCCGACCAGTTTTCTTTTCGTTACCGTTATCTCTGACAAGCTGTAGAGATAATTAAATTTTTGTTATTTTTGTTTTTCCCGATTTGAAATTCCTTTTCTTTCTGTACCTTATGTAGAAATAGTTCATGGAATAAAAACTTGAATAAAACTTCAGGAATTCAGTGCTGAAAACACTGCTGAACTCAATTTTTAAAAGATATGAGTTGTCGAGAAAATAAAGAGAAAAAGCAGAAAATGATGAAGACATTTTATTTTAGAGATAATCAGTGATAAATAAATAGATAATAATGAATTGCTCAAAATATGAAGACATTATTTCTCCACCAATTTGGAATAATTTTTAAATCAGGGGTTACCAAAGTTTTCTTAGGGGGGCCAATTTAATGACGGAAATTTTTGGCGGGCAAAAAATAAAGAATAAAAATCAAAACAATAACCACGATTTTTTTGTTTTAAATATATTTAATTATTTCTTATTTTTTATTAGTATACTAAATTTAATATAAATATAATTTTTTTGTCCCACCTCTATTGAGTTGGAGCAGTGCATTTTTTAATATTCGTTAATATGGCATAAGCCGGTATTGCTCAGGGCAACTGGGTAGGCATGACAAGGTCTGATGGTACAGTTGCAGTGTGCGACACAGCGCACATCATTGAAAAAACGATCAATTCGTTACTGACTCCTTGAAATTGTGTGTTGCATTAGATGCGCCAGAAATTATTAATAGTTCTGTATCTAATTGAGACAACTATATTATATTTCTGTATAAATGTGTAATAACAAGACTAGACATACTACAATATTTTTTTATGTAAACTAAACAATATTTTATTTATACAAACGCTTATGGTTAAAGTTCTGTAAGAATCAGTGGCGGACTGGGCCGGCGGGACACCGGGACATTTCCCGGTGGGCCGGTCTAATTAGAGGCCGCGAGGCCGGCGATATGTAAACTATTAAATTATTTCTTCTGATTAAAAAAAATAAATAAATGAAACAATATACAATACACCCATACCTCGCTTTACGGCCTAGATACGTTCTACGAAACTTGGCCGCAAAGCGAAAAGCCGTATAAGGAATCAATTATTCTAATACAAATTCAATGAGATCGGTTCCAAATTTGTTAAATATGTAACTTGGTTTATCATTCAAAATGCATTTTATCTTTTTATTTCATTTAAATCAAAAATACATACATAACAAGTACATACATTTATACATAAAATAATAACAGACTCCAAAAACCAACAATAATCTATAAACAAAGATGAAACAACTTCATGTTACATAAAATATAAAATAGGATTTTAAAAAACATAAAATATCCACTGAACGATGGCTAAGTCTTGTGTCTGTTATTAACCCATTAACGCCGGCCATATTCATTTGAGGACGATAAGAAAAATAAAGATTCAACAATATTGGAAGACTATAATATTTCTCACGTTTTATCTTGTTAATATAAACACAGAATGAATCAATGGTCCAAATTTGTTTTAAATTTAGTTCCTTATTTGACGGTCTGTTTGTTAGATAAGATTTAATGTTTTGAAATTAAATACGGAGTTACTATCTTTAGGACCACCGGTGTTATTATTATTAAACAAAATTGTTAACTTATACTGCATCCAACTGGAAGTGTTCATTTTATTTTAATTATATAATATTATTATTATTATTTTATAAACTATATATATGTAAGATGATTTATTGTTCTTTTCATACATTTTTGATAAATCTTATTTTCTTAAAGCGTATACTATCAATGCAAACTTTAAGAATAAATTATCGATTAATTTTTGTTTAGGCGTTAATGGGTTAAATAAATACTTATTGTATTATATTGTTAAATTATTTACGTTTATTATTTAGAAAAAATGGAAAAAAGAAAATTTAAAGGAGGCGCTCAAAAAGAGAGAGAAAAGCGACAAAAAATCATGCAAAAAGCTGCTAAAAATACTCTTAAATTAAGTGATATGTTTGCTTCAACTTCTAAGATCAATGCATTTGATATTGAAAATTTGAATAAGGATTTGGATTTAAGTTCATCAGTTTCGAGGAATGATGATACTATTATGTGTCCCATTGGCGCAGATAAAGTTGAAACATCAATTCTCGAAGAAATAACTTCAGTTTCAACTTCCTCCCAGGCTAATAATGAAATGATAACACCAAAAAACAAAATGTTTAATTTCTTATTAGATAATTATTTCATAAGGCCAGGAAATCAAAATTATGAAGAGTTTTTTAAAAAACATCCATGCCAACCAACCATTGATGACATTACTAATTTACCTTTTAAACCAAATTTAATATTTTATAGAGAAGATAAAGTAAATAGGCGTTGGCTATCATATAGTTTGGAAAAAAATGCTCTATTTTGTACCATGTGTTTACCTTACAGTGATATTACAAACGAGAGTTCGTTTGTAAATCGTGGAATGACGTACTGGAGGCACACTTTGCAACGTGTTAAAGAACATGAAAATAGTAAAACTCATGAAAATTGTGTAAATTGTCATATGCTCAAATCTAAAGGCAAAGATATTTATAATTTAATGTTCACAAATGAAGGAAGCATACGTCAGAAAAATATTATTGAACGAAAGCAAGTATTGGAAAGAATTATAGATGTAGTAAAATTAATTGGAAAAAGAGGATTAGCTTTTCTCGCTCACCGATCTGAATCTGTTTCTTCACCGTCACTTGAAAATAATCAAGAAGACCATGGTAATTTTTTAGAAATAATATTGCTACTCTCTAAATATGACGATGTTTTAAAATTACATTTATCAAGAGTCATCAAAGAAAAGAAGAAAAATAATGAAACATCTGAGGGAACTAAAGGTAGAGGCAGTTTCATTTCATTAATTTCAAAATTTACTATTAACCAGGTAATTTTGGCCCAGTGGAAAATTAATTCAAGATAGCATTTTGTTAGATATACAGGAAGCAGGTATTTTTTCTTTGCAAATTGACACCACACAGGACATAACACAAAAGGATCAGTGCTCAATTGTTGTCCGATATGTAAAGGGAAATATTTATGAACGTGTAGAAGCTGTTTTAAATTGCAAATCGTCTACAGGGAAAGACATGTGCAATTTAATTAGTACTTTTATTAAAAACAGTGGATTAAATATTAAAAATTGTATCGGTAATTCGACAGACGGAGCAGCAAACATGCGTGGACAGTATAATGGCTTCACCAGTTGGTTAAGTAAAGAATCGCCTGGTCAAATTCACGTTTGGTGTTATGCCCACGTATTGAATTTAGTTGTCACAGATGCTACTAGTTCGGTAATTGAAGGTACTTCTCTCTTTCAATTACTCAACTCGTGTGCCGTATTTCTAAGAGAATCTTATCAACGTATGGATGTTTGGGAAAACACCAGTGTAAAAATAAGGTATCAGAGACTTAACGTTATAGGTGAAACAAGATGGTCAGCAAAAGAAACAGCGCTTAAAAAAATTTTTGGGCATAATGATAACAAAGAAACCTCATTATATGTAGACTTATTGATAACTTTGAATTATTTTGTGTCTAATGTATCTTTCAATGCATCAACACTAATGGAGTCTTTATTGAAATTTAAAGTTATACTTACAGCGCATATTTATTTAAAAATTTTTCAATATATTGGACCGTTATCTAAATATTTACAAACCAGCAATTTAAATTATTTAACAGCTTATAACATGGTAACTTCCACATTAAATTCTTTAAAAAAATTTTCACGTGATTTTAGTAATGTAAAAGAAAAGTCAAATTCATTTGCTAAACGTGCGAATACACTACTTGAAGAGGAAAATTGTGAAATAATTGTCGAAGAAGATATACCAGAAGAGAGATTTAGACGACGAAAGAGAATGCCCGACGAAATAACCGAAGATCATGAATTTCAAAACCCAATCGAAAAATATAAAATAACCACGTTTAACGTAATTATGGATACCACAATAAATACCATAGAAAACCGTTTTAAAAATCATGGAAAATTATATGCAGACATGGCAATATTAGACCCTAAAAATTTTACCGACAATAAATGTTCAGAAAACAGTTTAGAAGAGCTCAGTAAATTACTAGTAAAATATCATAAAACAGCTACAGCGTCAAATTTAAGGGAGGAATTAACTGATTTAATGACAAAATGGGATGACTTCAAAATATCTATGCAAGATATATATATATATATAACACCGATGAATTAACTGATTCAGATTCAGAAATAATAAGTGAAGTATGCCTCAAAAACAAAAAGAGTTGCAAAAATTGTATTTATTGCTGTTTTAATTTCTTGGCTAAATATAATTTATATAGCAAAGTATACAGCAATGTTTATTTTGCATATAAATTTATTTTAACATTATCTTCGACGCAAGTAGCTTGTGAACGTAGTTTTTCCAAATTAAAAATTATAAAAAATAGACTCAGATCTTCCTTGTCACAAGATAATTTGCGGTTTTTGATGCTTATGGCGATAGAGAAGGATATTTTGGTTAATTTAAATAATTATACAATAATAGATAAAATAAAAGAAAATGCTCCTGGTATTAGTAAATATTTAAATGGTTAAGAATCTTTTGTTTATTTATTTTTTATTAAGTATGTATTTATATGTAATATTATATTAAAATGTTATTTTATATTATATTGTATTTTTTTGAGGCCGGTCCACTTGGGGTTTTCCGGGCCGCTCAAATTTGCCAGTCCGCTACCGGTAAGAATTTATTAAAAATATTAAAATATTTTATTGTATTTTATTTGTAATATTTATTATTTTTTTTACTATTTGCTTATTTACTTTTTAATAAAAATATAATATATCGTATCGATATCACAGGCCGCACTTTGGGAAACCCTGGTTTAAATAATATATACCAAGGGTGGGCACGCATGAGTTCAATGAGAGACATTTTCCGAAAATTTATTTTTTAAAGAGCCACCATAGTGAACTACATATTTTTTTTATTTCATTAATTTGATTAAAAAAGACTTAAACGCTATTAAAAACAATTATTTCAAAATTTAAGTAACAAACATAAAATATAATAAAAATAATAAATATTATGATATGAAATATTATGATAGGATTTAGGAGTTCCACAAAACGGTCCAAAACATTGTAAGTTGACAGCCATCTAACAATACACCATAAGGAGACATCATTGGGCAATTCATCTGTTTCATCATTTAATCTTAATTCTTCTAAAAAGTTTTTAAATTGACGATGTGTTTTGGCATTTGTTCTAATTAAATTCACAATCTTCAAAACAATCTTCCACACATTTTCGTATTTAAAGTACTTCGCTATGAGATGCTCGCGATGAATTATGCATTGAAGAGATAAGAAATGAGGAATATTTGGATCTCTGTTTAAAAGACCAATGAGACCTTGATTTTTCCCCATCATTGCAGGCGCTCCGTCTGTCGCAACACTTACAAGTTTATCACGCGCCAATTCAAACTTGTCCATCACTACATCAAGCGCAGTTTTGACATCGATACCGCGAGTTGTTTCTTTAAGAGCTACTAGGTCTAAAATTTCTTCCTTTACTTTTACGTCAGAAGATACAAAGCGGACAAAAACGGCTAATTGTGGAACATCCTGAATGTCAGTAGACTCGTCGAGAGCTAAACTGAATGCTGTACAATTTTTTAAATCACACATCAAATTATTTTCAACATTTTCGCTAATTTGGCCAATTCGACGCGCAGTTGTACGACGTGACATAGGAATACGTGAGATCAATTTATGTAGTTTTGAGTTATCCGGATCCAAAACTTTAATCCCTTCTTCCAAGTTTCTCTTAATAAATTCACCTTCTCCATATGTACGTTTAGCACGAGCTATATTCCAAGCTATCAAAAAACTAGCTTCGTTGGCACTGTCATCTTCTCGACTAAAAGAAGACATTAGTCCTTGTTGGTTTTGAAGCCCTGATTGCAATGACTTAAGTTTTTCTGTTCGCAATTTTGAATTGAGTGGATATTGAATTGATAAGTGTGGATGACTTACTTCATAGTGTCGACGTAAATTGGTTACTTTGTAGTTGGAAATTGTAACTTTACAAATAAGACACAACGATTTACCATTATTGTCAATAAAAAAAAACTTTTCTGTCCATTCTTCTTGAAAAGTTCTATTTTCTTGTTTGTATTTTCGTTTTTTGATGTTTTCTGAGGTCATTGTAATAATAAATTTGAATAACTTATATTACTGAAATTTAAACAAAATAATAAAAAGACATAAATTTAATTTTAATTAATTTAAAATTTTAAAATGCTTCATAAAAAATCTTCTTACCAAATTTTTCAAAAAACACGAATAGAAAACTATACTAAAATATACAAACGACCGCAATATTGTACAAACAAAAATACTAACTAATCAAAATTCACTAAATTTCACTAAATTTATTTTCATTGCTTCTCTCTCGTTGTTATAACAAAGCGCCGCCTACTACAAAATAATTTTAAAAAGCAGTAAAATTTTCAAATTCAATTATCAAAAATTCAATTATCAATGAGCCGCAGTTTACTCAACGAAGAGCCGCATTTGCCCACCGTTGATATATACTATTCGGCTTTAGTTCCAAATGACATGTTTTATTTTCAACAACAAGTAGAGAGAATTGAAAAATATAAACAAAGTCAAATATTTGAAAATATACAGTGTAACGTAATAAGTTTAGATTATAACCCCGAGTTGGTAGGAATTACCTAATTTTATATGATTATATAATCTCTTTATGTTATTATGTAATAATTAACTTTTACCCGTTCCGCCATAATTAATATATGAACCTAATGCTGTACACTATCTGTCATTAATTATTAGTATCTATAAAACATACTATGATCAGTTATATATATCAGTTATATATATCAGTTATATATATATATATATATATATGATATAAAGTTATATANGTTATATATATCAGTTATATATATATATATATATATATGATATAAAGTTATATATTTCATTAAATTTACATTTTTCAGTTGTATATGTCTGACAGCATCAAGCACCGCGTGCACCATGTCAGTTATATACAATTGACACTTTCCATTTGGCATAATACCACATCAGTTATATTCAGTTAATGATATTCTGAAATTGGTATGATATTTTGAAAGTTTATAGTATTATTGTCACACTCATTTTACTGATATTGACTTTCAGGAAAAGAACTTTCTAGCCCATGGTAATCATACAAGGGTGTCATACAAACCTTTTTTGTTGAGAAAATGGTATGGTATGAAAAATGGTATGAAAAAGTAGCAATATTACTTTTTATATATTAATAAACTTAATAATAATAATATACATTAATACTATTGATGTAATAAATAGTCTCACAAATGTACTAACTCGTCAGCGTTTGTACCAAGTAAATAGTGCCAAGTAAACGGTCAGCAAAATTTAAAAGCATCAACTTGTATCATTATGAAATACACCATTTTGGCCGTTTTATTGAGTTCAATGATGATCGTTTGGACGCACTTTTGGAAGAAAACAAATTTCAAAAGATGAGCTAATGTAGAACCAAAATATCGGCAGTTTACAATTGTGGCCAATTTGCATGAGTGTATAAAAAGCACTCATTAATATAAATCAAAGTTCCTGTAACACATTGTTACAGAAAGTGGTGCCTTTACGTCAATTTTAATCAAACGAAAGAGTGAGTGAACAGGGACGAGCAAGCAAAACAGAATCTTTATAACGATGACTAACATATGGTGGGATTGTGAGGTTCACATCCACTACGAAATGGTCGCGTAGGATAAGACAATCACAATTTGCACAATCACACCGTTTGAACTAGGATATTCAACAAAGTGATATGATTGTCTGGGACAAGTTATTCGGTAGCACCACAACACGTGACCACAAATTGACAAACTCACTAAGACAGCCATTATTAATTTAATTTTGACGTATTCTACATATAGTCTGGACCTCTCTCTGTCAGATAACTACATTTTCAAATGATTTCCTAACATTCGACAATCTTGAAGATCTCAAGAATTGGCTTGACAACCGCTTCAAAACTAAACTAGGATATCTTCGGCGAAATAGAATCTACAAATTTGTGGAACGGTGGGAGGAAGTTATGAACAATGGTGAGAACACATATTTTATTAATATCCTTTTTTTGTTAATAAATGATTGAAAAAGAAACTAACTGATTTATGCTTCAATCTAATACATGATCAAATTTCTCAAAATTGTTTATGGATGAAGATAAAAGCACATGTATTTGTGTATGGAGATTTTTTATCATTGATATTTTTCTCATTTAACAGATTCAATTTGGAAATGATTTATAAAATTTTAAACGCTTATTTAATCAGAAATTTGATGAAATTTGATTGGTGGATTGCAATGAAATATTTTGATTGGTAGATTAGTTTATTTTCAATAAATTTTAACAATAATATGAAAAATAATTAAAGTTCCTTACTCATAGCTTCTAAAATCAGGAAGAGATCTTTGTAACGATATTTTTTTACTAACATAATTATAATATCCTATTCTTAAAATCTCATTTTTCATATTCATCTTTTCTTTATAGGTTAAATTGACTGCTTGTCCATTTTCGCCAGGTCCTTGACGATAAATTTCCAAAGATTCATACTGTTGATATCTCAACAAACGATAATCAAAAGTTGATAAATTAATCTTCAATTTTTGTAAAATCAAATTTGTTTTGTTTACATACTGTTTATAAATAAATTCAAAAATTGCAAAAAAAGCACAAAACATTGCAATGCTAAATATCAAATTTTTGTGTTTGACATAAATTTTCATTCTAGATTCAATAAAAATAATTTGAAAACAATTCGTTATTAATAGTAAATGATATATTAAAACAAAACAGACCCCCTTTTGGTATCTTTGGCAACTAGTAAAGAACAGACAATTTAAAAATAACTTTTTTTATTTAAATAAAGCAATCTTTTATTTGTGTATATTTATTTATTAATTTGAAAATTGTTTTGAAATAATTGTTGAATATATTGAAGAAGTAACAGAGGTAAATTAATGTAAGTAATACTTTTTGGACTTTGATATGTTTTAGATTATCAGATCCGTACAAGTTCACAACATTATAATAATGTTATATAGTTTCATATATAACTAGTTTGCTTATAAAAGTAATAAAAGTGCCGGGTTAGATCGAACCAGTAATGAGTAACCTAAAACAGTGAACTGGTCACGATTAAGTGGAGAACAAGGCAATAAAGCACCAATAACCGCAAGTACCCATTTAAAATAAAAGAACACTAAGTTATACAATGGTAATAAACAAAAAAAACATAAAATACACAATTAATAAATTGAATGAAGCAAGAATTTGTACAAGAAACATAATGACCAGAATGGTAAAGGAGACGCGACTGGAATAAAAGACGACGGTAAAAAACCAATCAGACAAAAAAAAATCAAACAAAAATAATAAATTTAAAAAAATAAAACGAGAATTAGCCAATCAGAATTAATATATTCAAAAATAAAGATTCGGTTAAAACAAAACAAAATGCGAAGGCTTGTCTTCACTTAATTGGTTGAGTTGGAATTTAAACCTCTATACCAAACAAAAAATCAATAATCTTACATTATGGAAACATATATACTTTGATTTCATGTTGATGTTCTCATTCATAGCTCAGTGAGATACATCTTATACTATAGAAACCTGAAAAGTGGAAGAAAAATTAAAAACTGCACACAAGCGCAACACATACTAAAAAACACATACAAGCTTTGGATTCGTAGAAATGCATCACTGAGATACGTTTCTATATTAACTTTATTAACTTACCTGAAAGCCATTTCTAAAATAGCTAAAATAAATTTCATCATGAGCAAAAAAAATTACTGACAACTTTGCTTTATTTATTTATCATCAACATATTTATCAGTAGAATTTATTTTTCAGTAATATTCAGTAGCATTCAGTAGTATTGCTCTACACGCCAACCACCACTATAGAGAATGTATCTCAGTGGTGTTTCGTGTATATAAGCCAACATCTCGACATATTATTTTGCACGTTGTTTTCTTAATATAATTTGTATCACGAGTTTTGATTCACTTCATTCGATTTATCAATCGTAAGGATTCTACTCATATCCAATCAGCTCGGATAATCGTAATCATTTCATATTTTGTAACGTCTTATCATACAATAAAATCTTTCAATTTAACACTTGTTTAGTTTCTCATATTCTTATGTTTTAGGTGTATGAGTTTGTGCTTAAATATTGTGACAATATGCTGCTCTGGATACAGTCCTAAATTCCACAGTAGAGGGCAAACGAATGAGAATATGAAAGTAGCATATAATGAGGACTCCAGCGCACTTTCAAGGTCATGGAATATCAAGATCAAATATAGACCAATCGAATCATTTATTTATTTATTTTTTTTTTTTTTTAAATTAACATTTTATTTAATTACTTCTTTTTAATTTTTTCTTTTTAATTTTATTAATTAATTAATTTATGATGTTATATTTTAATTACTTACTTTAGTTAATTTTTAATTTATTACATTTAATTAATTTATTAGTTTATTAATATTTTATTTTAATTACTTACGCTATTTAATTATTATTATTATTATTATTTTTTATTTTATTTATTTATTTTTTTCTTTAATTAATATATTTTTTTTATTTTTATTTAATTACTTCTATTTATTTTTTTTTTCTTTTTAATTTTCTTAATTAATTATTTTATTATGTTTTTATTTTAGTATTATTTTATTTATTTATTATTATTATTATTATTATTTTTTTTTTTAATTTTAAATTTACATTATATTCTAACAAGAGGTAAATTATAACAATAATATTTCAATTTGAATAAAATTTTAATTAGTAATTATTCAATTTGAATAAAATTTTAATTAGAAATTATTTAATTTATTATAAAATAAAACGCTGAGTTAATTTTAGATAAACCGGATATTAATTTTTCGGAAAAAATAAATAAAATAAACACAAAAATAATATTTCTTACTTGAAACTAATTATCTAAATTAATTGGACAAATGAATAATTAAATGATAAAACACATTTTAATTAACTAAGTCAAACAATTCACAATATATATTTTATTATTCACATAAATTTAATTGTTAAAGTACTTGTTTCGATTTGCATTCATTTCTAGACATAGTAGTTGCAATATGCATTTGGCGAATCTTATAGTGACCGTAGGCATAACTTTCATTACAATTGTACCAATACCTTTTATCGTCCAAACATTGGAGAGCTCGTTTTTCTGTCATGAAAGTATACAACTGATGATTGACACTTCCTATTCTTTTTTGTGGGATGCTCACTGTTCCACCATCAGTATACACTTTTTTATAGGCTTCATGTGTAAGATTAGAGTTTGTAAGTCTTATTCCTTTGGCTTTTAGAGTGTTTTTATCGCCTTGGAGTGAGTAGCACTTGGGTCGAAGAAACACCCATTCTTTATATTGATTTCCTTTATTCTCATCCTTAACTTTCCCGATTACAGAACAAATTTTATCAGAGAACAACGGATCGGTCACTGGATAATTTGAAGTATCTAGGAGCCCATCTTCAATCATTTTTGGATATAGTTGTAAGCGTAAATCTACATTTTTACACTCTAAAAAGAAGGAATCTGTGTCACCAGCTACGATATTAATTTGACAATTGAATTTTTCTCTATAACTCTGTAGTTCTTTATATTGAAATTGGTACATGCGAAGTTTGGATAAATCAAGTACGGTTTGTCCAATATACATTGGTCTATCTAAACACACAATTTCCTTATTGAGTATAACAGCAATGAGATCATCCGCAATCTTGATGCTACGACGAAACATAGGATGACTACAATAAGTTATCAATCTTTTGCTTTTGCTGCATAATCTCAAATTTATACGTTTCTTCAAGTTTTCCACAGTTTTACCGTATAAACTGTTGTTCTTTAACTTATAATAATCTCGCTGAAACGAATCCGTACTAGCTGCTCTCATTTTGGTATTGTAATCAATATATCCTTTGAAAATAGCCACTTGTTTGAATTCTACAGCACGATTAACTTTTGTGACTTTTGCGCCGTAACTCAACCACTCTGTCAAAACTCTACCATTAACTACATAGTTTTTCTTAGGCTCATGAGTTAACAACAGCTTTTCAACTTTACTACCAGGTGGATAACAAAGCTCAGGAGCTATAGGTAAATCATCTAGCTTATCTTGTATACTATCAGGAATGACGATGTCAACCTCTAGAACATATCCACGATCTCCATCAAACTCATCCCCATTTGCACATCTTTCAACAATACCATTCATTTCAGTCTGATCATTTATCCATCTAAATTCCCCAACAGGAAGTTTTTGCGACAGCGCCCATCCATATAAATTATTAACATCTAGGTATAACATTTGTGTTGATTCATCAGATTCAACATGGTGTTTGTTGATAAATGTCATTTCACCACGAATACCAGCTTCAAATAAACGGTAAAACTCTGTATCTTGAATAAGTTCTATCGGTTCAGGTAACTATTTAATAGCTGATGCACAACTTAATCCGGGTATGGAAACAAACGATATAGCCTCAAGTCCATCTTCGTCAAATGTTTTTTCTCTGAAAGCTTCAAAAACATCGGCCAACAGAAAAACATCCAACTTGAGATATACGAGCATGTAATCTAGCAGTGTCTCACAGTTGTATTGTCGCCAGATTCGATTTGCATGTATATAATCTTCTTGACTAACTCCCTCCCAAATCGGTGGTAATTCTGTTATTGACTGTAAAACATCCATTGATGTAGCCATATCATAAGGAAAAATGGTTTTACAAGTCATCATCTGTGATTCGAAAACATCTGAGGTCAGTGGAAGACTTGGTAAATTTCTTGATAAATTTGCCAAGCTGCTATTTAAAAATTGTAAAGAATCAATGAATCTAATTCTTCTGCCTTTCGATGTCGCTGTAAGTGTGAGAAACTTTTCTGTTGATTGAGGAATAACATTTAAATTCCAATCAGGGAATTTTCCAATTGCATATTTTAATATATGATGAATGTCATATCCACGAAGATTATGAAATACAACAGGTAAAGACGGATTGATTCTTCTAGCCAAGTTGCAATCTTGACATGCTGCTCCGAGATATTGACCAGTAAAATGATCATGATCTCGAACAGGTATATTGATAATCTTTTTACAAAGGTAGCAATGAGTTTGATTCGTAAATTCTTCCTGCTGTTCCCAAGTGAGTTCCATCATTTCCTTTGATCCATTAATTTTATACCACGGATAAACTATGTCTGTAGCTATATCATCCAATGCTTGTATGAACTGAATTATACAGTTTTCCCCAACAAATGTTTCATTTCGGATCGGACAACCTTGATGAAGAAGCACAAATTCAGATGCAATCGGCTCATGTTTTTGGAAGTGTTTGTCATCTAGAGGTAATATCGATTCAAAGTCCGCGTAGACAACAAACTGCTGTTTTATAGTTTTACTCCAGTCTTTAAATTCGATATATTTATTCTCTGGCATTGAGTATAGAGTCGTCCGCTCCACATTTTTCCTGCAAAGACCTATATGTCTTTCAAAAGCAGGACGTTTTCGAAACCCATGAAGACATGTATGACACCATTGTGATTGGATTCTGACTCCTTCTACTCTATCTCTGTAATTCAGCAGTCGATCGAGATTGGTTACAGCCAAAAAATGATAATTTAATTCTAAAATTTAGTTAATATTTTAATGATTAATGGAAATATTACCTTCTTCAATCAATAAGAGATATATTTGAGATCCCGTCGAAGTACTTCTATATACCAAGTCAACGAACGGATTCTTGAAAATATCATTAGTTTTTTGTTTAATTGGATCTTTATTATATTTGAGAACATTGATCGCTAGATTAGGATTCATTGCTTCAAATTGGCAAATGTTAACCAACTTCATTGGAAACCAATCTGATTTCCATTTTAACTCTAAATATATATATATATATTTAGAATGATATAAATATATATTACCACTTAAATTATATTTCATTACTCTTTCTCTGTGGTGTTTTATGTCATCATAATGTAATACGGCCAGTATGCTATATAAAAAGCAGAATTGATCATTATTTTGAACATTAACTAAAGCCTGGCAGTTTTTCAGGTAATTTGGCGTTTTAATGTAACTTGAACCTAAGTAAATATCTTGATTTATATATATATATATATATATATATATATATATATATATATATATATATATATATATATATATATATATATATATATATATAAATCAAGATATTTACTTAGGTTCAAGTTACATTAAAACGCCAAATTACCTGAAAAACTGCCAGGCTTTAGTTAATGTTCAAAATAATGATCAATTCTGCTTTTTATATAGCATACTGGCCGTATTACATTATGATGACATAAAACACCACAGAGAAAGAGTAATGAAATATAATTTAAGTGGTAATATATATTTATATCATTCTAAATATATATATATATATTTAGAGTTAAAATGGAAATCAGATTGGTTTCCAATGAAGTTGGTTAACATTTGCCAATTTGAAGCAATGAATCCTAATCTAGCGATCAATGTTCTCAAATATAATAAAGATCCAATTAAACAAAAAACTAATGATATTTTCAAGAATCCGTTCGTTGA
>CAUHTR010007849.1:55227-71273 GCA_959609185.1 Schmidtea polychroa
GTCGAAAATTTTTTCATTAAATACATTATTTGCAGCAAAAGGCTTAAATTATCATTTTATTGTTTTAAATAATAAGTGCTGCTACCAAGAAATCATCATTTAATATTTAGTTATATATTTAATATTATAAAAATATTATGAGAAATCGAAATTTATAAAAAATTTGAAAACAGTGAAAGTCAATGGAAAAAGGAAGATCAAAATTATTTAAAAATTAATACCGAGGAATTATTTGAATTTAGATTACTATGATTTGAGTATTGATATTTAAAATAATGAGACTCGATTTTTAAAAAAAGTATTGTATTTATTAAAAAAATTGACTATGAATCAGTGAATATATCGATGTTTTTTTGATATATTTACTGATTCACATTCAAGCTTTTAAATAAATAAAATGTCAATTGAAAAGAAATCAGTGGTGAAATTTGAAAAAAGTTCTTATAATATTTATAAAAAAATAGTAATTATCATTATTGCATTCACCCCATCATAGGACATTGAGGTTATTTTGACCATAAACATAATGTCTAAAATCATAAACTATTTAAAAATTTTGAAATCCATTTTAGGAAACCTAAATGTAATAGGAATAATAAAGTAAACATACATAAAATTTACAGATATGTACTGGTAAAACACAATATACGAAATTTATACATTTAAAGTGAATTTTTAAAACTTTTGTAGACTGTTTTTAGAGCATCAAATTCCAAAAAAGAATTTTCTATTAAACATATCTAATATGGACATATGATTGTCTATAATTTTTTTCAAGTAAAAAATTGAAATGTTATTTCAATAATTTATCACTCGAAATAATGACTTCCAAATTTTTGCATTATTTTAATGTTGAAAAATACAAAATTTGAATTTTTAAAACACTATTTGTAGTGAGGACAATTCTAAGATGTTTTCACTTACTAGTAAATATTGGAACATATGGTTTTCTGTCAACTTTTATAATTACCAAATTCAAATAGTTTTGTTTTAGTTATTGATCATCGAAATAATCACCAAAGTTTTTAAAATATTTTATAGGGGTAAATACAAATAATTTTAGAATATTTTTAGCTAATTTATAAAACAATAACATTTGAAAGGGCTGACTCCATATCTTTTAAAAAATTTAGTTTTAAATTCTTTTTAAATTTTAAATTTAAAGAATGAAATTAGATTATACATTTCTAATTTATATCATACCGTGAATGCTAGCAACAAAATTTGTAGAAAACACAACGTTTAAAGATTGTTATAATAAAATAAGATCTGTATGAAATGTAATCATTACTAATACATGAAATTAATGAAAAAAAATTAGTCGAATTAAAATAAATTCGATAAACAGTTTTATTTCCCCTTATAAAATATATTTCAATGTATAAAAAGAATTAAAAAATTATTTCTTTGATTCATGAATTACATTGTATTATTCAGCAATCAAATCTATTTTTTTAAAAGAATCTCGTCATCGAACTTTTGCAATCAAATACATTATTTATTATTAGTCATCAAGATAGACTTTAAAAAACCTTTCTTTTTTATGTACATAAATAGGACTTAACATCGAGGTATGGATATTATTAAATACTAGAGATATATAAAAATCAGTTGAGAAAGGCCGTGTCAAAAATTAACTAAAAAATAATATCGATATCTTTACTGATTCATTGTCAATTTTTTTAATAAATAAATTTCAATTAAAAATAAATCAGAGGTGAAAATTGAAAAAAGTTCTTGAAAAAATAATATACATTGACCGTGCCATACGGAAAAAGTGAAAACATTTGTCTGCATTTCATATAATTCAATTTCTCAATATAAAGTTGGTGAATTATCTAAATTATCTAAAAAATGGATTATCCTTTTTTTGTAAGAGTTCACTTTATTTTCACCAAATTCCTTTCTACGTGCTGATCCAGAATCAGTTTCAGCCTTTCCAATATATATTTTGAAATTATGGACATCACGTCTCTAAAGCGCATAATTTATAGAAGTGTATATAGTACAAACGGCTTCTACATTGCCTTATTGATATTTTTCTTGGGTTTATAAATACTTTGAAAATTTTGGCTATCATATCACTAACTTCTATCATTTTTTATCAATGAATCATTTGAATTATTATTGTCGTTGAATTATTATTTGAATTATTATTATATACATACATTTAACAAGTGTTGTCAATTTATTCATTTTATTGGTATTTACCAACATATTCGACTATTTCTAGTTACCTACTATGCCGTATGTTGAAGATTGTTCGAATTACAATTAAGTTTCTAATGGAAAAAGATGGTCAACATATTTTGTATGTATCGAAGTTTAAAAGCACTCATTAAAAGTTTTCTCATTAACTAATAGATACGTAATTTTAGATTTTTTACAGAAAGAAGTTTTTAATATATCTGCCCGGTCTTTAAATTTAAATTTTGAAAACATTTTAAATGTTTTTTATATTGCAGAAAATTCTAAGACAAAATTTGAATTTAAGGTTCCCTGTATATATTTTTTGAAAGTTCATAAAATGTATGTTATTATTTTAACTCATTCAAATCATGACTTTTTAAACTTATTAAACTAGTAGAATGTAAAATAATTTCCTAAGATTTTTGTGCAATAATTCTTGAATTTAAATTTAAACACACTTTCAACTTTTAGGTGAGCGATGTGCAGCTATATAGTTCCGAATTTAATAGCGCATTTATGTCAATGCTAACGGGTAGAATCGGGAAAATGATTATCCTTACACAATTTTTAAATATTTTAAAAATCGTACAGGAAATTTAAAATCAATAAAAATAATTAAAATAATGAAATCATAAATTTATAGAAAGATACATTAAAATGTTTGTTTTCTACAATATTATAATTATACAATTGTCTCTTGAAGTCTTAACACCAAATCGTTATCTAACAAAGGAAATGTGTAAAATATTGCATTATATTTTCATATAGTTCCCCCATTCTTTATTAATCGTACTTTTTAACTATTTCGTACCTGAGTAACTTATTTCATTTTTATAAAGTTAGCGTGAAACCAGACCCAAAACATTTTCAATCAGATTTAGGTGTGGAAATATGCTAACTTGTCAAGTTCCATTATCCGTTTACTGTGTATTTCTTGACTTTGAGATGTAGCAAGTGATGTTATCTTTTGTTGATAAGCGAAATACTCTTTATGGATAAGTGCTCTTCTAATATATTTCGATGTCTGCCTTGGTATAGTGACCAATAAATGGTATGACAATCGAACTTGTAAATGAAATAGCTGTCAAAAAGCTATTATATTTAGTTGATTCCAATGCATTCCCAATGAAAAAAAATATGGCCAAAAAGTGCATTATTTAATAATTATTATATTTGGAATGAGATTTTTAAAAATTAATTTGAAATGTTTGAAATTTTATTTCGTACTTTATTGCTGATAAATAACGAGTAGACTGTTTAAACTTAAAAATGATGAGATTAATTTAATAGTCGATTATATTTTATTATTAAGTGTCATTGGCGATTATTTAATATCTATGAATTGCGCTCTAAATATTATATTGTAATCTCAATTTTTAATTATACTATAAATCTGACTAAATCTACTCATACAATTATTATTTAATGTAACTATTTGAAATTCGATAAACATTTTCAAATTTGTTTGGAAACTGATAATATTAGTTTGATATTATTTCTGTCAAAAATTGCCCACGGAATTGCTTCGCTAGGTTTATATGATAATGTTTAATAATTAATAAAAAACTTAATGGATGATGTGCAACATAACATTTGAAATGTTTCTTCGATGATTAATAATTCTATTTATTAAGTACGAGCTACAACCAACAGCAACAGCAGCAGCAGCAACAGCAGCAGCAGCGAATTGGAAAAAATGTTGTAAATAATGACACCAGAAAATACCAGTAATTATTGATTTTTTTAAAAATATTTATTAATCAAAAAATAATTATTATTGATATATCGGTGTCAATATTGATGATATTTTAATTTTTATTTGATAAAATTCTTGATAAGAAAATAATTTTTTTCCCGCCAAACTTGCGTAATTAATTTTTAGCTATTTTAGTCAACATTAAGACTATTGCAATGTTGGGATAAAATTTTTGGGATTTTGAACGGAATTGATGGGAATTTATCCGTCTCAATTGATATAAAATAGTAAAATATTAATTTTTTTGCTTTCTTCAAAGTTTTCACCCGTTATGGGGTAATTTACTTTAAATTCTGTCGACAGGATTAAATTGCATATATATAAATATAAAAAATACTATTACAATAATATTAAATAGTCAAAACAAAACGAAGGCTCTAAAATACATATCAAAATGGTATTTTATCTACTAATTATCAACTTAATTCCATGCTCCATCTATTGAAGTCACCTTATGCAGTGTTCATAAGCGGCAGATCCGTTACATCCCCATTGGCACGAGCCTGCTTTCGAGTCTAAATTCAATATACAAACAGTGAAAATTTTTCTGCAAAATATTTTGAAAGAAAAATAAAAAATCGTAGTTATTCATAATTTTTGCAGCCAACAAAGTTATTGAAACTCATTCGTTAATAGGTGGAAAGATTACTTTTTAAATGTTTGTTTTCCAAGGTACGGCCTTAGCTATCCTGACCATCTATATTGCAAGCACCACCGATTTTATAACTGGCATAGCAGTGTATCAGGTGATTCAATCTCTCCAGATATGACAAATTGTAAAACCGAAACAAATCTCAAATCAGACAAAGAAGGTGAAATTCTTACTCATTCTAGACTCCGGTCTCCCTCTCTTGAACAACAATTACCCCCTGGAAATTTTATGGTGCTCGATCGAAACGTAAAGCAAAATCAAATTTCTTCCACTGGAATGCGCCACAAATCTCAAATGAAAAACAGTTCTATTTCAAACGACCGCCACGATGTCTCAGAATCTTTTGTAAATCTTTATTCAGAATCCAGTCAAGCTTATCCTATAATTGATCTCAATCAACAGATCACATCTGGTATACCGTTAAATTCTTCAGCCCAAATAGCTATCGAATCTAATCCTCATTCCACCACAGTATTCTCAAAGTTATCCACGGCTAATGTTCACCGTCAAGAGTTCTACACAATAAATGATGAAGATGACTTGGAAATTAATTGGCCTAAAGAGACTGTTAATGTCTAATTTATAATTTTCAATCTCTGTAACTGCACTTTTATTGTAATAGCTTTATTAATGTTATGTCATTGTTACCATTCTTGAGATGATAGTTGTTTTGTACATAATAAGTCTGTATGAGTAGATTATCAGTTTATTTACTATAATCTTTGTATTGTAAAAATAAAGCATTGAACTAAAATTTATTTTTTAATATAAATGAAAAAATAATAATTAATTTTATATTGCCGCTATTTCTACAATTCATGAGGAGGGATTTTCTATATAAACTGGTTGATTGTCATTATGAAATCCTTGGTATTTATTAAATGACTTATTTCTGACAACTATTTTCCTGAATGACCTCCGTAATTGATTGGAAAATGATGGCTTCTGTGGCTTAGTTATAAATGAGTTTTCAGTATGATCAAATTGAATGTGGTCAAGACTCGACTCACTGTGACTGCACTTGCGATTCGCAACGAAATTATCACGCTTGTCTTCTTCAGGTTCTTGAACACAACTTTCTTCCACCAATTGAGCATCTGATAAGCTTCTATCTGCTGCCAAAAGTTTTGATTTGGTTTTTCTATACTTGAATTTATGCTTTTTGAAAAAATTTTTTACAGTGTCAGAATCGATTTTAAATCTCTTCAATTCTTGTTTGAGTTTCTGTAAAGATCCGTGTTTTTTGGGAGTTTCTGACACCTTGACTTTGATTGGCAATGAAGATTTACAAACGTCACTGTCAGAAACTTTGCGATAATCATCACTGTTGACATTTAAATACAACGGCTCCTTTATAGAATTATCCATAGATCTTGATCTTTTATGAATTTTAAAACTGGCTCTGAGTCGTGCAATCTGATTCATAATTACAATCAAAGTAACTCAGGTCGCGCGATCAGATTAACTTATAGAATTATTTGTTCAATTGTGTGTATTAGTTGTATGGCATTAATTGTCATTAGCACAACTGTAGAGACAGACCACTTAAAATTTCACTCTTTATTGATGGGTAATTGAAGTTAGATAATCGATTACATCATTCGATAATTAATTCGATTGTGCATAAGATTAAAATCAATACTTTTATCCTAGTTCTGTTTCGAATTTCTCTATATGAAAATAATTTGCAACAAATAACAACAGTGTTAGCCGCAAGTATGCGCAGCCAATAAAATTTTGGTATATAAATAACACAATGCACATTCTTTACGTTGATTTAATCATTATAATAATAGAATACTTACAAATATTTATTCTCATTTTATTTCATACGCATTTGTTTAGTTGCTTGTTGTCATGGTTAACTATTATTCCGAATTTAATAATCTGAATTATTGATTATTAAAATAGTTCTAGATTTCACTTATAAAATTTGTGTCATATATTACATGAAATTTAAGTTCAAAAATTTTGCACGTGATTGATATATAAAATATTAAATGAGATGTCATTATTAAACTTTACCAACACGGTTATTTACACTCGAAGACATCGGTTTTTCAATAAAAACTTTCAGGTTTACTAGAGGTTGAATGTTTTTTTTTTGACAGAATGATTTTGATTCTTGTGCAATCCGAATAATTTGGTATTCTGTTTTATGGTAAGAAAGATAATAATTTATAAAATTATCGATTTGCCCAATAATCTCCTAATAGATTTATTAAACATGAATTTTATTTTATCATTAGTTGTCTTCTACATAGAAATTAGTTTTTGTTGGCCCAATATTGGCAACAGGGATTGGACTAAAATATTTAATTAAAAAAGAAATTAAGCAATGCAATAATTTCGCATTGGAATCGCGGTAGTAGGTAAATATCCGGACATTCTACCCCTACCCCTCAATGCCAATGCGAAGCACTATAGTCAGGGGGTATTTTAAAATAAATTAAAGTCCAGGGAATTCAGATACCGTTAAAAGCGTTAAATAAATTCTTGTTAAAAAGTCCTAAATATTTTTTAGATGTGGATTTTTTGTATTAGATTTAGGCCCTCATTAAAAAGTCTAAGTATGTATTTGATCCCAGGATTTTTATACAGGGATTTGTGGTAAGATATTTTGAAGAATCGATGTCTTGTGAGNTCTTAAAAGTTTAAAAACGAAAATAATTTTCAAAGATAATTTTTTATGCAAATTTGAATAAAATAATATATAAAATATTTAACAACATTAAATAATCACAAATTCCGGTATACACTACACTCAACTTGCCCGATTTTATTCTATCTAACACGAATTTTAAAATAATTTTATAATTTAAAAACATTCAAATTTTACAGTGTATTTTATACACAATGTACTGTAGATACAAAAATAAAATATAATTAAGGGAATAAAGTAAAATCTTTTTTACACGGTCTTTTTAAAGACAATTTTGCAGGAAATCATTTAATTAATTAAAATTTTTTTTTTGGAATTCGTGTAAATCAAAAATAACGTGTAAAAAAATTTAAAATTTCTTCTTGATGAACCGTGTTATTTCAAAATCGTGTAAAGAAAGATTTTACTGTACACGAATTTTATTATATTTCTAGCATTCTCTTTTTTATTGCTTATTGGATTTTATAAATTGTGTTAAGCAATTCATCATTGAGTATTTTGTGTTAAAAGTGTTCAGTTCGCACGACACATAAATAATTATATTAGGATATACGAAAGACTACAGGAATTGGAGCCATCAACAAGTCTTCAGACAGCAAAAAATCTAATATTTAATGCAAGTGAGGTATGGCTAACCGTATTTATAAAATGGCACGCATTTCACAATGTCAAAATAAAGGGAGAAGTGTTGGGGTTTGGGTCGTTCAAAGAGCAAATTTTATTAGCCGTATAGAGGCTAGGACGATAGGGACAATAAAATAATAACTAGATAAATAATAATTGTTAAAAATAGAATAAATATAATAATAGTTATAGGTTGTTACTTAAAATAAATTATAAATATAAATAGTAAAATTAAACTACTATATTTAGATAAGTACCTAGTAATTAATAATATATATACAGCATTTGCTTCTTATATCTGAGGACGGTTTATACAACCGATATCCTTTCCTTTATAGTATCAGCGGCAATTTTTGGTTAATCAGTTTTGTATACATTTGTGCATAATTATTAAATATTTTTAGTATTCACGTCTTGGTTAAATCATATTATTTATATATTTACACGCACATACTTTAGATATCTTGGGAGTCAGATATAATCTGTGTTAAGAAGAATCTATTCCACCAGATCAGAAACTAACAGAAAAAGTTGCAAAGAGCTATCAAGAAAAATAACTTAAAATAATTGAAGGCAATGGTTATACTCCAGACCATTTATTTAATTCCGACGAAACGGGGTTATTCTAGAAGAAAATGTTAACTAGAACCTACATAGCAAAATCAGAAAAGCCTGCTTGTGGCTTCAAAGGTTTCAGCGTAACATGCCGCTTTGTACGGCTGGGTACCAATAACTCTACAAACAACTTGAGAAACTAGAAATCCAGCTTGTGATAACGGATTTCCTAATAAAAAGAAAGCCAACATCAGAGGACATTATTAACGAACGAGTGCCTTCAATGGATTCAAGTTCGTTAGATGTGTTAGACTCTAGCGATGAAAACAATATTGAACCTGTTGGTAATAAACGTGCCTAGTTATTATCAAGTAGTAAAAAAAGAGTTAAGTGTAATAATCTTCATTGAAGTAGGGAAATAGAAACAGAATTATTTATTGAACAAGGAAATAAAGTAGAATTACTAAATGACGAGGGAAAATACACCGAGAAGTATATTCATTGAAATTGTTGGGTTATTGGGTTGGTGATAAAACTTTAAATTTCTTAATCTGACTCCAAGTGTGTCTTTGTCTGACCCATAAATAACACTTGACAACAGAAATTTTTATTGATAATCACAAATAACTTTCACTTTACACTGACAATCAATTCAACACTCTGCTTGATGACTATACTATGCTTATTACAACACTCAGTGAGGAATAGCACTCGTGTATAACACCGGATTGAAAGATCACTAATTACAAATTGGTATATCAACTGGGACTTTGAGTTAGTTGTTTTCTTTGACCTTCACAACTTTATTCAAATTGTCGAGTAACTTCTTTTCGTTTAATTCTTTTCTTCAAATTTCCAATAATTATTTTTCACAAATCGTTTCTCCAATAACATTTCGTTCGAAGTTGTGTAATTTTGTCTCCCAAATTTGTCTGAATTTGTGTCCACCAATTTCCCTTAATATAGTTTGTTTTATTTGTGGCACTGAACACAGATTTTGTTTTTCCATTTTCATTTTCCTCTGTGTTTCTTGCTATGTCAGCCTTATCAATGACAGATGTAGTTTCCTCTTTTTCCTTTTTGTTAAGCCGCCTTCTCCCTGCAATTCCAATATCTTTGAAAAGCAGTCAAGATACGGCTTTTTCACATATTTTGTTTTTCTGGAATTTGAAATTCCACCTTTATTTGTACTTCATAATTAAAAATGACCTTTGTTTTAATTTCTTGTTTGTTTTCTTTAATTTGATTTATCTTTCTCATTTTTAATTTCTTTTTACTTCCGTTTTCTTTTCTGAGTTCCCATAGATCATTCCGTTTGTCATGACGATCTTCCCCCAGGTAATTTATTTATTATGCTATTTATCATTTAGGTATCCTCAACAAAATGTTATTGATCAGAAGAAGGTTGGACATAGTAACTATATTTTCTAAGAACATTTACATGAATCTTTCATTTTCTCCTTAGTCAGTGTACACATTGATGAAGTTTTAAATATTGAAAATATTAAGCTAGGAAACCAGTTAAATTTTTCCAATGGCATAGTGATGGTAAGTCATATCTGAAATTAATGAAGATTTGTGATTATTTAGTCTTGTTTGAAATGTATATCAGACTATAATTGCTCGAAAATCATTGAGGGAATCGGTGAAAAATTATGACCAATCAATGAGAAAATATAATTTCTAATTAGGTATTTGATGGTAAATTGGGTTAAATATTTTGTTGATTTATAGAAACTATTGATTTTAATGAGATCTTATTACATGAATTTATCTACAAATTATTTCAATGGAAGAATGTTGGGGGTCGCTAACAGTTTGTTAAAAAATTCATATTTTTTGAAGTATTTTTACACTTTCTCTGGGTTTCTAGACAACCATTTGGATTCTTCTCTAAAAAACTAGTCACACTAAACGAGATATTCGACTTTCGACAGAGAACTCCTAACAATATACGAAGCAATCAAACACTTTCAACATGTACTCGAAGGGCGAACATTCAAACTATTCACTGATTACAAACCGCTAACAAATGCAATTGAAATGAAAGATCCCTCACCAATGCAGATTAGACAAATCAACTTCATTCCACAATTCAACTGTACAATAAACTACGTAGCGAGAAAATCAAACACACAAGCAGATGGTCTATCCAAAATCGAAAGCGATATAAACTCCTTGGAATTCGGAGAGATAATGCAATTGGATCAAATCAAACCCAAACAAAACGAAACACCCTAATTTCTCACAAGATATCGATTCTTCAAAATATCTTACCACAGATCCCTGTATAAAAATCCTGGGATCAAATACATACTTAGACTTTTAATGAGGGCCTAAATCTAATACAAACAATCCCGAAGACTTTAATTTACTTTAAAAAACGCTCTGACTATAGTTCTTCACATTGACATAACCCCAATCGGACATTGCACCCTAGTTCATTTTGCTTCACATTGACATAAACCCCATCCAGATTGGGGGGGGGGGTCAGGTGCAGTGTCCCGATATTTACCTACTCGAGGTAAATATTATAGTAAATAAAAATTACAGCGCATCTTGAATAGCCTAAATTGAAAGTAAAAAAATTGAGTGTAAATTTATAATTGACCTATGATATAAGTTAAAACAAAAATAGTGACTAATCATAACAACTGATAATATTTGATTAAAACTTTGATTTTGTCAATAACTTTAATTGGATTAACTAATTTATTGTCACATGTGACGTAAAAATTATTTATTTTAATATTATTATCTTGGATTTTGTTTTTATTTTCAAAGTTATCCGATAGCGTTTTATTTCTTTCTTTTCATCAGCTTTCTTTTCATTTTGGTCACTATAAAACAAAAGGAAAGGAAAACAACATAAAATAAATCCTTTTTTTCTATAAATAGGATGCGGGTGGATCTGTACTTAATTTTTAATTCTTTAATCTTTCTCCTGAGGCTAACTAATTTTTATTGTCTTGGCAAGAAGAGATGAAATGGTTCTCTGTTTGATCGAATTGACAAACCTAACTATTAATATGCAGTCAAAAATAAACAAAAATCATAATTGTAACTCTGTAAAACGTTTCTTCAAAAAGAACTGAAAAAAAACTTGAAACAAATCCTTAAAATTTATTTAAAAGAATCAAATTTAAATTTTGAACTATTGCAAACGAAGACGCTGAGAAAACTGGAGAAATATGTCCACAGTGTATTGATAGCTTCCTACTACAATGAGCGTTCACAGTAACCGTAAATGAACGCAATTTGGATAAGTCCATTTACCGCAACCTAATGATGGCTTTAATCTCCTATTTAATTAACATTTTCCCGAGACCATTTTCAAGGTCATTTGACTATTTTATTATTATTTTTAAAAATATAATTTTTTAAAGGTCATTTATTTTTCCAAGGTCATATTTTAAAATTTACATTTACAGAGTTCCCGCCAACGAAAATTAATATCGTGTATTTAAACTTCTAGTTGTTACCAAGGAAACGGGTCTGTGTAGTTGCAAAAATATGATATCATTATGGTGGGTAAACCTTTCATATTTCGGTATGTGTCTTATCCTGTCGACGCTTTCGCAGTAACTACATTCCCCCGCAACCACACATAAATATTTATTTGACCAATAAAATAATTAATGCCCATATTGACACAAAATGCCAAATTTAGCACAAAATTATAAATCAGTTATAAATTATACTCCTTTAAATTTATTTTTCATTTTTCCCCTTTATGTGGCTAAACGTGTTCTTCTAAATGTGTTAAGTTCAAGTAACAATAAAATTACTGATTTTCTTTTCATAATTTATTAAAAATAAAATTTTTATTAGATAACAACAGATCAATAAACTTTTGAAGATAAAAACAAATTATTTGGAATATCTAAAAGTAAGACGTTCAATATAAAGGTTAAATTCCAGAATAAATCATAAACATTAAATTAAAGATGCAAAAATAATAAATTTCATAGGGACACGATAGAAATGAGTGATACTGATAAAACAAATAAATGAAAGATAATTTTAACGTAACACTAGATCAATGGGAGGTAAAAACATCAAAAAATTAATTAAAAAGTTATTATCATCATAAATCATTGGAATTGGGTAAATATTGATTGTTGACAACTGTAATAAATCATTAGAAAATAAGTTAACAATAGGGAGGACCTAATAAATGAAATGTAGATTTACGTTATCTGTATTTAAAATAAACATCAAACATTAAATTTTGAAATAAAATCTTGCTAAAACTAATGTAATTTTCCGTAATTTTATGTAATCAAGATCAATAAAATGTCACACAACTTGCAATCATCAATTCAAGAGAAGAAGGAGAATAAAAATGAAAATTTTTCAAAACTGAAGAAAAATCGATTACAAAATCAAATCAGTAATCAATGAGTAAATTGATTATTATTATTATTATTATTTTATTGTGCAAGGTTTCAATATACTCGATGGCAGTAGAAATCAAACTAGCGGTAATTACTTTTGTGGTTTAAACAAATCAATGAATCAATGAATAAAATTGAAAAACGTGTTGAATAATTTTGCAATGAAATATGAGAAATTGCCAAAAGAGGAAAGTCACATCCACACAGAGTAAAGAATGCATGTAAAATGCCAGAATCATGTTTATGTTAAACAGTATTTATATTTTTTATAACCACCTGTTTCCACCTGAAATATATTGACTTTAGATTCGAAATATGATTAATTAATCAATATAATGAAAACAAGATTATTTTTATTACATTTATTTCACTCGTGAACAATAGTAAAAAATCTCATAGATAATGTCATATTTATATATATATATATATATATATATATTTATTTATTACCTAGACTGGCAATCAGTCAAAAAGTGACAGACCAATCAAAAATAAGAACCAATAATTGATTCAAAATAAAACCAACACAAAAAATCAAAAAAATACTGGAAAATTTATTAAAATGTCACCATAGGCTCCAAGGAGTTAATTTTTGTAAATATGTAGGAATACCGCTTACATTATATGGAAGTTCCACTGATATCTGGGAAAGATTGTGCATAGTCATTATCGATGATATAGTTTTTCTAAAAAAATATTGGATATAGATGCTGTTTTGATCATATTAGTGATTGGATAGTTAGGGATAGTTAGATTTGGATTTAGGAAAATAGGGTTAGGGTTGTTAGCAATAGATTAAATCGTGTATTTAAACTTCTAGTTGTTACCAAGGAAAAGGGTCTGTGTAGTTGCAAAAATATGATATCATTATGGTGGGTAAACCTTTCATATATCGGTATGTGTCTTATCCTGTCGACGCTTTCGCAGTAACTACATTCCCCCGCAACCACACATAAATATTTATTTGACCAATAAACGCCCGTCGAGAGTGAAGTCAGTAAAAGATAAGTCCCATCATATCAACTGCTAATGTCCTGACGCTCCTCTGGGTCATGTGCTTACCGTAGAAGGTACAGTGCTCTATTTCTTCTTGTTCACCCATCATTTTATTACTTATTTTAACTCATTATTGTTGATCTTCGTCTTAGATTTCTGTGCTCAGAATTTTTACTTAAAACAAATGAGATTTTCAAAGAATTCGAAATACGAGAATTTGCTATCGGTGGCCTCTGTCGAAACATCTATGATCATGTTAACGAAATAGATCGAAGTTATCCATATTATGAATTTATTTAGTCAATTGTTCAATTTATTGTTTGGTCAAATTCATTATCAATTTAAATTGTTTCGAGAAAAACAAGCTCTCATTTGGTTTCAAGACGATAACAGCAAAATATTTTGATTGATTCGCGTTGTTACTAATTTCCCGTCATTACTTTAATAAAACTAGCTCTAAATAAAACATCCAATTGCAATTACAAGCAAATAAAACGAGCTTCAACCAGGAATGAGCATCTATTTCTCACTAAATTACCTAAGAATTGTTACCTTATATAATTATGTACATAAGTTCCTATATTGCTAAATGATATCCAAATCACTATGAATAGCTACAGTATTGTAACAAAGATAGAAATTAGATTAAAGTTCCCAAATTTTACTTAAAATGATACATTTCTACCTAAATTTCATAAATTATCAATGAAATAATGAATGCTGTTATAAAATGACCATGTAATTCTCACAAGTTGTATAAATTTACCAATGAATTTGTTAATTAATGTCTCTTATTTCATTCAAAAATATAAGTCCAGTGGTTAAGAATATAAAAAAAGGAAAAATTGTTTTTTAATGAGACGGGTGTGTTTGTTTTTTACTACATAATAATTTCAATCTTGGTGCAATTTTTGACACTGCTGGACGTAAAATCTCTTCAACATTCTTAAGCGATGAACAATATTGGGATTTAATATGTGTTAAGGCTGAAAAAAGAAGTTCACATAAATAGGTGGTGTTGAATGGCAGAAGAAGACTCATCATATTATCTTTTTCTCAGATTAGATACCTGTTTGTCAACGCTAAGTCCTGCTTTGAGAAACTTTATAGCATCATCTCCTTTCTTACTTATTTTCAGCCATTTATCCATGGTCAAAATTATTTAAATCCTAAATATTAATAAGTATATAAAACTAACATTTTTCATCTAATAATTAATTTATTATTGACTACCTAAATTATTTTTGCGATTTTACTCTTGCGTTGCTGTTTAAATGAGAAAATGACTAGTGAAATAGCAAAAACACTACAGTAGTTCAAACAATAAAAATGCAAAATATCAGTGCCTCCTAAATTCAATGATATGAGACAAACTAGACTGTTACGCAACAATGAACATGTAAATAAATTTTAATCTGTTTCAAACAAGTATTGTTATATTTTAATGAAATTTAAGTACTGCAAATCGCTAAATAGATCGTTAAAACATTCTACAATTATGCAATTTTATGTATTTGGATATTTTATATTTCGCAAGACGACCCCGTTTGGGGTCGCGAGCCATAGTTTAAGAAGCCCTGGCTTAGATACATCAAAATCTTAAAGATAACACCGATATTCATAAGTTCAGAGTCGGCGCTACCATTAAGGCGAACTAGGCGCTATCCAGAGAGGGGCGACAAAATGTGTAATCGCCATTATTAAAAAATAACTAATAATTAATAACTTTGATTATATTATATAAACTATAGACACAGAGTAATATAATAAGATAATTATTGTATTTAATATAAATCTTTTAATTTCGAACATTGCAGATGGTTATCTAAATTTAATGTTGATTTAGAGATCGCTCCAGCGCATGACGCGGCATTCAAAAAACACGTGCAATTTTGATTTTTAATTCTGCCGAGAACCGTTCTCGGAGAACGTACTTTTCGATGTTATTGTTTGTGAATCACCAATTTTATCGGACACAGCGAAATACAAACCGTCGCAGTAAACACACAACAGTTATAGTTTACTGATAATTACAGTTTTACTGATAAGTGTAATTTTGGGCATTATTAGAAAAATAATTGAGTCAGGGAAGTTAGTGCAGTAAATTTTATTGTGTTATCCTTCATACGACTAAACATTAAACACTTCTTTGCTGGTAAGTTTAATACCAAACATTACTTTGTTGTATTAAAATAATTAAATATTATTTATAGT
>CAUHTR010007850.1:0-17807 GCA_959609185.1 Schmidtea polychroa
TTTTCCGGAATTCCTTCTTTGTCCTGGATTTTTCCTTTTATCTTTTCAATTGTGTCGTTCCATTCCACGTTAAGAGAAATTGTCTTACCAGTAAGAGTTTTGACAAATATTTGACTTTCCCATCGCAACTCAAAACCCATTACCCCGCTCGCCCTCACCCTTGACTTAGCTCTGTTCTTTACCCTGTTCCCCTGGCTTCCCCCTTCAAAAGAGTGCTGGGGCCCATAGCAGCACTTTCCCACGCTCGGTAGGGAAGGGAGGATGATTAATTTTACAAAAATATTATTAAACATATAATATATACATAATATGCATGAACACAAAAAAGACATTTTATAATACATATTAATTACCTTGTTCCGGCTGGCTAGCCGGAACCACGCTCTGCTACCATGTTCATTCGCTAATTCATAATAACACATAAATATTTTATTGCAGCATAATAACAATTTTTCCGTGTCAGTAATATTAAACAATCTTGTAGCTGAACTCTTCTCAATCATTTTATCTGGAACCTGTCTTCGTGTAGCTACACATAAATTTGATCTCATATTATTCCTTTCTGAACACAAAACAATATCGATTCGGCCATTTTGATCTTGAGCACATTTCAACAAATTTGTTTGATCCATATTCAATTCACCAGGTACAGATTGAACTAATTGCCGGTCTCGAGATAATGTGATTAGAGAGAATCCCTTACCCAGAATTGTAATAGATTTGATAGATCTGATAACATCGTCTTTACAAATAGTTTCTGTTTCCATTTTGCTGCGGGTTCTATTCAACCTTGCCACTAAATCATCGAGATCCATCAATCCCCCGTTATATTTAGATGTTGCCATTGTAAATTTCAATTAATCAAAAACCCAATCGAATAAAACTCAATAAACAAAGAAGATTTCCATTGCCATCAAATACAATCACACAAAAACCTAATAAAATTCTAAAATCAAAAAATCAACAACTAATTAACCATAAATTCAAATACCTCTTGCTCGCGTCTGTGTGTGCACACAGCCAAAAACAAAGAAAAGAAAAGCGCACACAGACGGAGATCAGATTAAACCCAACACAAAAAATTACATTGCTCGCGTCTGTGTGCGCACACAATACAACGCGCACACAGACGCGCATTGAGCTAATAATTCACCACCAGGAATAAATTATCAGAACAAGAGATAAAGGTAGATCTCTGCTCAAAGGTTTGGTAGAAACATTGATTAAACAATGAGGACAATATTAAAATGAATAAGATAAAGCAAAAATCTCATAAATGAGTGTATAATGATAAAGTGACATAAGACGATATATGAACCCGAAAGTAAAATGCAATATGAAGTAATTCTAGTAATGGATATCACCTACTAATTGACTTTCAGAGACTGCCAACATTGCCAATATTGGTTGTTACCATGGATACTCTAAAATAGTCATAAAGGCGTTTGGTGACAAATCTCCCAGCAACCCTAGAATATTTAAACAACACATTCACTAAGCGCCAATATTATTATTACTATTATTATTATTATTATTATTATTATTATTACTATTATTATTATTATTATTATTATTATTATTATTATTATTATTATTATTATTATTATTTTTATTATTATTATTATTATTATTATTATTATTATTATTATTATTATTATTATTATTACATAATGGTTTCTCGGTAGCAGAAAAATTAAATATTAAACAACCAAATGATAAGAAAAGCTTTCACTGCAAAATATATATTAAATTAATGAAAAATTTTTTAACATAAGATAATTCTTTTCAATCTCTCAGGATATAGCTGTTTCAATGTTTAAAAGCTCACTGGAATTCTTTTGTATATTCATTTTCTACCTTTTTCATTGGTTAAAATATTTTTTAACCTTTTGCAGACAGAATTAGTTTTAATAAGTAGTATTTTTTAGCATAATTTTTTTATATATACGAATACTCGATATCGTGGTATGATTTTTTTAATGTTTGGCCAGCACAGCTGGCCATTATATATTGTAGAACGTCTGGAACAAAATTCGTGGCCAGCAGTGCTGGCCTACGGTCCGCAAACGGTTAAATACATATTTTTATTTAAATATATTGTTAAAACTCTCCTACAAGGTTTACATTGTACTCACACACCAAAGCAAATAAATTACAGGAGGTTTAGCTACAAAGTTTAATATAAAATATAATTTGCATGTTTGATTTAATTCTATTGTGACTGATTAGCCAATTTGGAATGTCTTGTGGAACGATAGCGTTTACATTCCCTAAACCTTTCATCAAGAAAACGCGAAATAATATGCCCTAAGGATGCAGTTACATTCCTTATATTGGCCAGGCGTAGATTAATATTTGAAATATAATCCTACTGTCCCTAGGTTTGATCCCTAATAAATGAAGTTTCTTGCATGATACTGATGCGAGCCAGATAGCTTCAAACTGATATTTCATTAGAAATTACATCGAATACCACATCGTAATAAAAATAAAGTAACATAAATTTATCTATTATGCAGTTACATTCCTTATATTGGTCAGGCGTAGATTAATATTTGAAATATAATCCTACTGTCCCTAGGTTTGATCCCTAATAAATGAAGTTTCTTGCATGATATTGATGCGAGCCAGATAGCTTTAAACTGATATTTCATTAGAAATTACATCGAATACCACATCGTAATAAAAATTGTAAGGAGTTAGTAAATCTCTATATAAAATTATTATGGTTAAATGGTAGAAGTGAGATCAGTTAGTAGAAATAATTATTTCTGTTAAATTTGTATATTTAAATTCTATATTAAATTATATCATATTATATTAAATTATATTAAATTAAATCAATTAAATGTATGACCAGTAATTACATTAATATTAATAATTATCACGCCTCGGTGTTTAAATATTCTAGTAAACGGCTCAATTTTTGAAGTTGTTATAAAAATAAATGCTTGAAGAAGACTTGAATTTAATTGCGTCTAACATGGCGACCACGACCACGGATTTATTGATAAGCAGACTTTACCTGAGAAATTTCACAAAGGCGATGATTTAGAAAATTTATCAAGGATTGTCAAAGGTTTTTTGGCGCGACAAAAACAACAATTAGGATGCAAGTAATATTAACTACAACATTACTTGACAGATCGCTAATGGAAGATTATGAAGCAGCCGAAGGAAAAACTATGGAAGAGAAACTTCGATATGCATTTTCAAAACCGACATCATTAATGGATGATCTAAAAGAAGCTTTGAGTTATGAACAAGGATCAGATTCAGCCGAAACTTTTATAGAGAAAATTAAAAAGATGACAAAGAAATTAATAGCGCACAAATGGGATGAAGAAGAAATAGAAAAATGCCTGCTTACAAACTGTGTAAGAGATCGAGAAGTTAAAAAGAGATCGAGATGAAAGATTTGAAAACATCAGAAGAAATAAAAGCGACAATAAAGAAATTAGAAAAGGTAAACAAAATTATGGGCCATATTAATGTTGTGAAGACTTCACCGGTTGTTCAAAACTACAGAAGCTACAGAGATGTTGCTCAAAGAGGAATGGTAAACGGAAATAATAATTTCAAGCAGCGAAACGTCAGTAACCGACAATTGGAATGCTGGACATGCAAGAAAACTGGTCATGTGAGTCGAGAATGCCAAATGAAAAAGAAAATGACGTGTTTTGCATGCGGAGTTGAAGGCCACGTACGGCGAGAATGTTCAACGATTCAATGCCAGAGATGTCACTTACGTGGACATAAGGAGATTGACTGCTATACAAATTTGGAAAGAAGGAAGTTTCAAACTAATTCAAACATGAGAAACAATAATTATTATGCCCATCGAACCACAAGCTATCAACAAAAGATCAACAATCCAGGAAGAACAATTGCAGCAATTGAACCTAATGATGAGACGATGCCACTTGAGTATTCAGATGATGCAGAAGACAAATATGAGGATATTCAGCACCCAAAAGTACATGCTTCGACACGGGAGGCAATGATCGGAGCAATATACTAGGTAATTTTGATATTGATGTAAATATTGGTCATAATAATTTTAATAATGTAAATAATCCTTATATATATAATAATGTAGAACCTTTATGTAATAATATTTGTAATTTTAAAAAGTTTCCTTTAAATAATTTTAAATGTTATAGTTGTTTTAATGCTGATCGATCTTTAATAAATAATAATAATAATCCTAAGAATCAAGAAGAGTATAATGAAATTAAAGAAGCAGAATATAATAATAAAATAGTAAATGAAAAAGTTTATAAATTTATTAAAAAGGCAGTAGATAAATTAGAGAGAAAGGAAATTGGGTGGATTAATGAAATATCAGAGGAGCAAAATATTTTCACTAAAGATGAATGGAAACGACCGAAATTGAGTTATGACAAAATGCAAGGTAGACCGAGTACAACTCTTGAAATTCAGGGCTATAGAATGGAATGCTTACTAGATACAGGAGCAAGAGTAAATGTAATGGCAGAAGCAGTTGTGGACAAATTAGTGAATGTGAAAATCATAAAAACAGATGAGATGTTAAGATGTGCAAATGATAGTAAATTAGAGACAATCGGAAAAATATATATTGATGTTAGAATTGGTAATATGGAAAGAAAAATAACATTTATAATAGTTAAAAATATTGTTCCAGATATAATAGGCGGAGTGGAATTGCAGAAAGAGTTTGGAATTGAATTAAACTACATCAAGCAAAATGAAGAAGGATATAATGAATCTGTGTGTGAAATAGAAGCTAGATTTGGGGAAAAGATTACAGATAACGAGAGATGTCAAAAAGCAATAGAAATTCTAAGATTAAACGAAAATAAAAGACTGTTAGAGATTGTTAAAAACAATAAAAGTGTTTTTATGGCTAATAACTGGGATATCGGATGTACTGATTTAATTGCACATAAAATCATCACAAAAGAAGGGCCAATTATGATAAAACCCAGAAGACAACCCATCAATTTAGAGGAGAAAATAAATGCTGCTATAAATAATTTAGAAAATAATGATATCATAAGAAGATGTAATTCACCTTGGAATACGCCGTTAGTATGCGTGTGGAAAAAAGACAAAAAAGATATCAGACTTTGTTTAGATTTTAGACAGCTTAATAAGATTACTGAAAGACAAGCTTTTCCTATGCCGAATGTAGAAGAAATTCTAGATACATTACATGGATCTAAGTACTTTAGTTCTATAGACCTTGGGAACGCTTATTATCAGGTGAAATTGGACATAGAATCGCAAGAAAAGACAGCATTTTCTACTAAAGAAGGGCAATTTTGTTTTAATAGAATGCCTTTTGGCATTGCGGCGGCACCGGGTACATTCCAAGAATTAATGACAAAAATATTGAAAGATCTATGGAAAGAAGGAGTTATGGTGTATTTAGACGATATTTTAATTTTTACAAGAACAATTGAAGAACATTACAATGTGTTTGGAAAAGTTCTAGAGAAAATAAGGGAAGCTAAATTGAGAATCAACCCAGAAAAATGTCAGTTATTAAAGAGCGAAGTAAAGTTTTTAGGGCACATTATTAACAGTCAGGGGATTCGGACAGATCAAAGTAAAATTGAGGCTATTAAATCATTTCAGAGGCTAAGTGTATAAAGAATTTGAGAAGCTTTTTAGGTATATGTAACTATTATCGGAGATTTATTAAGGAATATGCAACAAAATCAAGAGCGCTAGAAAGCATATGTGGAAGCAATAGTGAAAAAATAATTTGGACTGAGGAATGTGAGAAAGCTTTCGAAGAAATGAAAATGGCGTTGACTACAGCGCCAATTCTCGTATTTCCTGATTTCAAGAAAGAATTCATATTAGATACAGACGCAAGCTTTGATACAATTGGAGCTGTATTATCACAAAGAGATGAAATGGGTCATGAACACGTTATTGCATATGGATCCCATGCAATGAGTAGCCATGAAAGAGGATATTGTATAACACGAAAAGAGCTTTTGGCTATATATTATTTCTGTCGCCATTTCAACCATTATTTATACGGTAAACGGTTTGTTTTGCGCACTGATCATAAAGCAATAACTTTTATGTTAACGACAAAGAAACCTATAACAGCACAGTTCCAAACGTGGATAAATTACTTGAGCAGTTTAGACATAAAAATGGAGTTCAGAAAAGGTACGGCGCATACGAATGCAGATATGCTGTCTAGAAATACATGCGGCAAATGTGTACAATGTTTGATGGACCATGATAACCCCAAATCAGGGCGATTAAAAACTAGATTGTTAACATTGATGACCGAAAATAATGGAAATGAATGGCAAAGAGATAATGCAGAAATACAAGATATAAAAGATCAAATAAATGAAAGGAAAAATAATAAATATATGTTAAAAGGAAATATTATCTATACCAATCAAAACAAAATATGGATACCAGAAACAAAAAGACGAGAAATGATTAAGGAAACACATTTATTATTATGCCACGCAGGAGTAGAAAAAGTTATTAAATATATTAGGAACAATTTTGATATGGAAGATTTGCTAAACGAAGTAAAAGAGACTATTTCAATATGTGAAGCATGCCAGAAAAACAAAGTTTTAACTACAAGGTCAAAAGAAAAAACCCAAGTAATTCAAGCTTCAGAACCTATGGAGAAAATATACATGGATATTTGCGGTCCATTAAGAGAAACCTTCAGAGGAGAAAAATATATTTGTGCAATAATCGATCATTACAGTAAATACATATCTCTAACTCCTATTAGAAAGCAAGATGAAAATACAATAAAGGCAGTTTTGTTAAATAATTGGATATTGAAATTTGGAGCCCCTAAGGAACTACATGTTGATTGTGGAAAAAATTTCGAAGCAAATAGCATTAAAGAACTAGCAAAGGCAGCAGGAATTGAGTTGATATTTTCGAGTCCGTATCATCATAATACTAATGGTGTAATTGAAAGACAATTTCGTACTATAAGAGACTATATTAACGCGTCACTCAGAGAAGGAGTTAAAAAAAGCTGGGCAGAATTAATACCTGATATAGAATACGTTTTAAATGCGACAGCTCAAAAAACTATTGGAGTGAGTCCAGCAGAAATTATATTTGGAAGAAAGATTAATAGATCGCAATGGCATAGTAATAATGAAGTGGATAGGAATGAAATCATGCGGAAATTAGAGGCTAAAAGACAGCAAACGAAAGAAATTGGCACAGCTAGGAACTTAGAAGTGGGGGACAAAGTATTGGTGAAACAAGAAATTAGAAACAAAGATCATGAGAGATATGAAGGACCATACACAGTAATAAAACGAAATCATGAAAGAAGTTATTTATTAACAGACGAAAACGGGAGAAAAATAACGAGGAATATAGAAAAGTTAAAGCATTTTAAAGAAGGGGGGATGTAAGGAGTTAGTAAATCTCTATATAAAATTATTATGGTTAAATGGTAGAAGTGAGATCAGTTAGTAGAAATAATTATTTCTGTTAAATTTGTATATTTAAATTCTATATTAAATTATATCATATTATATTAAATTATATTAAATTAAATCAATTAAATGTATGACCAGTAATTACATTAATATTAATAATTATCACGCCTCGGTGTTTAAATATTCTAGTAAACGGCTCAATTTTTGAAGTTGTTATAAAAATAAATGCTTGAAGAAGACTTGAATTTAATTGCGTCTAACAAAAATAAAGTAACATAAATTGATCTATTATCACAATGAAATTAAATGAAATTTCAAGAGAAAATAAAACGCTGAGCAAATCTAAAAAAAATGAAAAAAAGTTGAAATTTACCATGATTCAGTGAATCATCGTCATGACGCGTGTTGTGTGGAGATTCACTATATTGCTACCAATTTGTGATCAACCGACTCAGTTGATAAACAGCAAAAAGAAATGACGCACCAATAATTTGATCATTTTTTATTGATCAGATCATTAATTAAGTGATATCATCTACAAATCAATTGCACCGATGGACAGGTCAATGAATTACGGTTAGAATCAATAATAATGTTAATTAACACTTATTAATGTGGAAATTTAGGTGCCCATTCAATCAGAAACCTCCTGAAGATCAACTTCATCCTCATCAATTTGTTCAAATTTTTATTTTGGGTTTTTTTGAATTTTTATATTAAATATGAATGTCTTCTAGTCTTCAGGAGTCGTCTTCGTCATTGTTGGAGCGATTTACTTATCTGGCAGAATAATCGCATTGACCAAAAAGTCACCCTTGAATACTGTCCTGATAATACATGTAACAATTGGAGTCATTATTATTGTTGTCGGGATTTTGAGATGTTCTTTCAATGTCACCAAGACAAGAATCCTTGATTCTATGAAATTCAGGACAACTTTTATTACAGAGTTGAATTGTTTAATTTTCATTGTATTTATAAAAACGACAATGGTCGGATTGGGGATATTTACGTTAGTAATATGGCACTCAGTAAGTTATATTTATTATTTGATTTATGGTGGTCACGGTTGAGTAATTTTGTCTGCTAATTCAATGATCAAATTTGTATGTGTGTATGTGTGTGTGCGTGAGAAAATTGACCAGGATAAACAAAACAACTGGTTTTTCGGATACGCGACTCAATTATGCGCCTAAAGGACACATATTATTGGCAGTTGGTAAATTAAAAGTATATTATTCATTTAATTTACATTTCTTTCAATGTAAAAAAAAGATTTTAATAAAATAAAATGTCATATGTAAAATAAATTTTTTTAGATAAATTTTTTTATAAAATTGGTGGTAAACTACGAGTCTGACAGTCTCGGACATGAAATATTTAGCTTCAATTTCTGTCCATTCTTAATTTATTCAATGCGTCGAGTCGCTGAATTCTGTTTTAGGGTTACGCAAAATTAATTAAATCAAAAACGAATAATCAATAATTTCAAAAGGAATCGATAGAAACAAAAGACTACTGATTAAATAAATAATTGATAAATATACTTTACGTAATTTGCGTCTCCAAGAAAGTTAAAATACAAAAAATTTAATTAATTAATTTCAAATTTGTCTGAATTAATAAATAATTTAAATTGGATAAAAATTGTTCGTAATTGAAATAAATCTTTAGACCCTGACAATTAAATGATAATAAATCAAATGTAGGTCGATGGGGCTTGGGAGTTTCAGGTTTAGGTAGGATAGGTAGGTTTGAAAGGATAAAAATAATTCAATATATGATTGTGAATAGAGAAATTGCTATAAATACTGATGTAAATAGTTAGACTGGTCTAGGAAAGAAAAGAGAAGCAAAGAGACACGATAGACAGTTATATTAAAATAAGAATATCAACCATCAATCTTGTGATGTAATTATAATGGGATATTTGATTTCCCAAACCTTTACCCTATATTACGTAATGCCTGCATGTGTGATTTATTATTTTTGATTGTCTGAGTCCTCAAATTATGTCTCTGATTATTATTTCCCAATAAGCTATTGCTGATTGTGTTGGTGTCGGCACACCGAGTACTATAAATAGTACAACAATTTCTTAAATAAAGTTTTTGGAATTTATCAAGTTATTCTTATTCTTTACAAATCTGATAAAATAAGACAGTATCTCATTATCGGAAAGTGTTAGAAATCTTGTAGCAAAATTGCCAGTTGAGGATCAAATTGAATGGATAATGTGAAAACTTGTTATGTAAATAAAATTTCAATATAGTTTGGTCTAAGTAATTGATAATTGAATAAATTATTGGACACAAGGGGTCAGACAAGTTATATTTTTTTCGAAAATTTTGATAAATCAAATAAAAAATAATATACCGACAAATATTTGGGCATATAATCACTGTATTTATATATTACATTATACTGCAGTTTTGGTATAATTAAAAATAATAAGTAATTTATATATTAAGTAATGTAATCTTTGAATTTATAGTTTTAAATGAAGTTGATGATCAACAGGTCATGAATTGTAAAAAGTGTTTAGACGAATTTTATTTATATTTTTGTATTTTATTATAGAATTTCCATTGCTTTGAAACAAAAAACTATACATACTGGTCACAGGTAATTCGTAATCACAATCCCAATCAATCCTTACCGGACTTGTGTGGTTACCCTTTCAATATAAGATGCATGATCCCAAATAATCGAACTATGTTTTCAGAGGAATGCATCTCCAAAATTCAAGAAGATGTTGATAAATCTTTTCGAATACTGATCGGCTTGTGCTTTGGTATCTCAGCATTTGGGGTTTTTAATTATTATAAAGTGTAAATGATCTCTTTTTTCAGATATCCTTATTAGTTTTTATTTATTCCATAACTAAGACAATTGGGTCTCAAAGTTTGACGTTGGGAAAGTACAAATATCTTAATAGTGCACAACATTTGTAGTTCTCAACCATTAATTCCATGCTCATTGAGGTTTTATAAATTAAGATTTTATGCAGTTTAATGTTGCCATAACTGTATCAATTTAAATTACCATTTTTAAGTAATTTGTTGGTATTTCTAAATGGGTAGTGTGAGGTATTCTAAAATTAAATTATTATTGTATATTTTTTGTATTTTGAAATCTTTACTTATGCATTTATTATTTTTATAGAAACTCCTCAATTAAATTATGAGGTAATTTGTTTAAATGCTATTTACACTCTCACTGAAAAAGACACTAGGATGCTTTTGTCAATTTCAACGAGTCTTATTCTAGTATCAGGCTTTTTGTACATGATATTTAATGATCCAAAGATATTCGATATTTAACATAGTTAGGAGAGAAATAACACATTTGAAAAATCTGCTAACTCGAAAAGTAATGAATAATAAATGAAATAAATAATTAATAATATATAAAAACATTAAGAATGATAATTCATCGTGTATGCATACTAAGGACCATAATCAAATTAATTAAGAATTTTATGGATCGTATTTACATGCGAAGAAGCTATGAAAAAGTGCAAAATATAAGAAAAAGTGATAAGAAAAATTATTAAAAAATATGAGTAAAAGAAAAAACAATATATATTAAACTACTTTATATTTTGACAGATCTACTGTTATCATCAGGTAGAAATGAAATTCAACTTATATCAATTAAAATTGTTTTTTTCAAAAAAACTAATCCATTATTTTTTTAAAATTATATTCTAATTTTAAATTATATCGGTCCTTTTCCACTGCCTTCATCGTTAGTATAGATCCTTGGTTCTCTCGAGACAGGGATACGTATATTTTTAATATCTTTCCAACTCTGATATCTGGATATAACCTTATAGATCTGACATTGAAGTTGGCTACCCGATTTATTATTCTTCCATTAATCACTTTTTCCACGCTGTGGGTGATTGATATATTATATGTTTCTGTTAAGCTCTAGTGGGGTCCGAATACAATTCCTCCTTTCCATTGTTTGCCTTTGGCCACAAAACATGCTGTCACTTTTCTGGCCGGTATTATGGTTGTATAATCGATGAATGCTGTATCGTCATTGTAAATTCGTAAAATACCGGATAATATCTCGGTTGCACAATCGAATACAATCACTTTTAGTCTTTTAAGAACATCCATTCATAATAGATATTCTGCAGGGAGGTTCCGCATGATTATGTCGGGGTGATGTTCTTAGTCACATATTTTTTAATGAAACATCTGCTCTCTGTAGTGATTCTAATTCACGGGTTTCAAACTCAAGCCGTAATGCGGATCATGTCTGGCAAAAAATATAAACCCGAGGGCCGCATTACTGAAACATCTTTATACAGTGATTCAAGCACATCAATCTAGTAAAGATAAAAAACGAAAAAAAAAATCTTATAAAGTTATCGATTTAAGATTTTATTTTCTCAAAATAGCTGTCATTGTGTTGCTGGTTTACATGAAAATTCTAAAGCTTAAGTTAATGTGAAATCAGTCCAATTTTTGGCCACTTAACTGGGATCGTTTTGCATCAACTAGGACATCAATATTTGGTTTAATGTCTTGCGATGAAACCAGTCTCAGAGATGCTTGCAGATGCTCATCAGTAAGCCTTAATCTTAATGGTGATTTGATAATCTTCATGAAAGAGAAAAATGAATCACAAATATACGAACTTCCAAACATTGCTATCATCCTTGTTGCAGCAAAGAGTAACATGAGAAATCTTTCTTTTGAAACAAACTGATAAAATTCTGAATTCTTTTGTTTTAGCATGGAATCACACTGAAGATCTGGCAATTTCATCTACATTTCCTCGGCTACATTGTCAGTATCAACAGTAAACGGTGTGGGAAAAAGCTGAAAATGTAGTTCAAGTGCCTTAAAATCGTTAAAACGCAACACAAACTTTTGAAGTAAATCTGAAATTATATATGTATATTCTTTTAAAGATTGGTTTTCGACTTCTTCCAATTATTTCAAAGTTGAGAAATGTGCTAAATTGCCAGGATTAAGCTGTTTTTGAAATAATACCAGTTTTACTTTGAATGATTTAACACTATCATACATCTGTGTTTAAAGTTTAATGTATTTAAATGTCCAGTTAAATCAGTCAAAAAAACAAAATCACAGATAAATGTGGCATCAGTGAGCTGTTTGACTTCATTCTTTTTCATTTTCATGAAAGAATCAGTCTCTTCTCTAAGTCCAAAAAAACGATTCTGTACATTTTCACGACTCAGCCATCTAACTTCGGTGTGATACAGAATAAAAAAAAGTATAAAATAGACTGTTTTCGCAACCACTTCCATGACACCCGTTATTTTAATACCTTCACTACATAGAGCTTCTTGGTGCCCAATGCAATGTATGCTGGTGAAATTATTCAGGTTTTGTAGTCCAACGACATCAAAGTTTTGTGAACACAGCTGGCGCACCATCCATGGCTATTGATGCAAGTTTGCTCCATGGCAATTGGTTATTAGTTGGTCGTCGACTCAGTCTTCAAATGCTCATGATTTATCGCGATCTCGATCAGTATGCTCATGACAACTGCCACGTTGGTACTGCCCACTGTCGATAGAAAATAGAGGGCAAGTGAGCTACTATCTTATAACTACTTCACTTAACATTTCTAACGGGTTCCTGACTGCCGTTAGAAAGTCTTACGTCGGTGGATTATGTGTTTTTCACAGTGACGATACTCAACCCATGGATTTCAACTTTATCAACAACATGGATTACTTTCCCCTCCCTTCTTAGAATCTTTATCACAGTAGAACAAAACACAAAACACAGCAAAATAAATTCATTATTGATTAACTATAAAGTTAATACAAGAAACAAATTTAAATATGCTACATGATTGCTATAGAACATTGTCGTTAATGAGTCAGGCTTCACCAGCCGTTACACTCGATGTTTGCCAAGAGAGCGTCTAGCTCAAATTCATTTTCACCTACCTCCAACCCATAAGATCAGAAGCCTGGTCTTTGGCTGAATGGGAGATCCACTCCAACCTAACTATTATTCAAAATATACAATTAAAATAAAAAACAAAAGGTAAAAAATAACAATAAAAAAATATAATTAAACTAAATTGAATATAAAGATTTATTAATTTAGAACATTACATAGAAACTACACATTACAAAAATTAACAAATCCACTTCAATCTTACCACAATGGTATAAACCGAAAACTGAGAACAGGTAAAAATGACATGGAAAAATTGTGTCTAAAATTTTATCAAAGTTCACAATGTGATGATTGATTTTCAACTGAATTTGCAATCGGTATTTATACAGATTTTGATTGCATTCTCTGCCACTAGATCCAATCAGAATGCAGTAAAGTTGAATTTTGTTGCACATACATATATTTAATTTTAATTTAATTTAATTGATTTAATTAATCAATTTATTTAGTTTTTATTAATTTTGACGATTTAAATTTATAAATTTTATAGTTTAAATAATTTTTAATTAATTTTATTTTAAATCTTATTATTTTATCCATGTTGGTAGAAATTTTTAGTTTCAATTTTTAAATTTATTTATTTCTTAATTTTATTTTATTTAATTTTTTAAATAAATTTTTCCTTTTCTTAAAGTATTCACTCATTGCCATAGCTCCTTCGTATGTAAATACGAACCATAACATCCCTAATTAATTTGATTAAGGTTCTTCATCCAATAATCATTCTTAAAATTTCTTTTCATATTATTAATTAATTTATTATCAATTATTATCTTTGTGCAATAAAGTTTCGAACACATAGTTATTTACACAAAGATAAGAATATTGATGAAAGTTGTTGTTCAATCATTAGCTCTTGTTTGGGGAATTGGATTGTTGAGTTGTCGATCCGGATTGCAGAGATGGAGGTCTACGAGAAGATTTTATTTATTGACGTTCTTCGGCGTACACGTTAACTCTGTACTTGTCTGGTCCTCTTCTATAATATTTGTCTAAAGTGAATGTAGTGATGGGTCTACCCTCATCATCTAACACTGGCATGTTATCAATTAATTTTTAAAAATTACTAAATGATCTCAAATATTTTACATCATCGAAATTTTGCCCAGGTTCATAGTTTTATAACATCACTGATTTCCTATTCGACACTTTAATTTTTAACTATTTGCTTAAAATTAAAATTAAAAATTTTTACAATAAAATTATTTTGTGTCAAATTAAGTAAATTGTTTTAATTTCCCAAAATGTAAAATTTCATTTTAAAATTTATGATTTAATCTCTCATCTTTACAAATATTATGTTGGTGCCAGAATGAAATTTGTGGATTGATAATTGTTTGGTAAGGCAAATTTTTCTGGTAACATTTCCTTTAAAGATGTGTTGTAATTGCTGTTCAAAACTGTCGAAATGTATTTTATTGTTACTAAATTTAACTTTTACAGTACGATTTTTCATTCGGTTTACGTTTGAATGAGAATTAGTTATCAGGATTTGTCTTGATTATTTTGTCGTCTATTTACATGGCCAACGGTCAGATGGAGTATGGAATTGACCTAGTTGACGGTTTCAGCAACAAGGCCACTCTGATTACGGTTTTTGTATTTGGAATCATAATTTCCTCCATATCAATTCTTGGATATTATGGTACTGTGAAAAATAGCAGATATTGGTTACGAATTGTAAGATTAATTGACTTGGCATAAGAATATAATTTGTCTATTCAAATTAAGTATCTTTTGCTTATTTTATTCATGATGTTCATCGAACTCGGAGGAACTGTATTTATTGTCACTAATCGAAAGTCGGTGAGTTGATTTTTTGATGAAAACTGATATTTATACTTGTTGGGTTAAGAATGAGAGATGTTTAATGAGAAAATAAGGCAAACAAGTTGACTGGAAATGACGTACACAATTTTATACGTTTCATTTCACTCATTAAAAAATCCCAAACTTTATGTTATAGCAAACACAGACTTTATTTTCATTCACTAAGATTTTTATTATTTGGCAGAAAATATATGAAACTTCATGATTACAGTGCATAGTTAGTTTTCTAATGAAAATCGGATCAGGGTAGGTAACAAGAGTGAAGTATAGGTGTCCATTCAGCGTCTATTGATCCAATGTCATTAAAAATTCAACATTTAAAATTATCTAATTCATGCCACAACAATGAGACTGCTTTCTAAATGATTTTTGGTAAGTTAATTTTAATTTTTAATAAATCAAATTCAACTAAAAAAACTTTATTTTTAAACACATCAAATCATCACATTGAAAGCGCACAAAACTAAACCAACACAATCAAAATCTAATAACACCTATTTCCAATGAATAAAAGTTTATCAGCTAATTCCATAATATTGAAGTTTCTATAATTTAACGAAAAATCGATTAACTTTAGAATAGGAACACACAAACTTACCCGTCTCATTTACATTGACAATTTTGGTTTCAATACGTGGTCCACTCAAACCTTCGTAAGAAAAAACGAAATTACATTTCGCAGTAATATAAAGTAACTGAAGACAAAACATGTCTTTTATATTAGAGATTAGCCACAAATTAATTGTAGGATCCTACAAAATGAATACATAAGAGTTTTATTAATGAAGTTACTACAAAATTGAATGGGCCGGGATACCATGTCATTCAAGACAATGTTTCATAACTCCAAATAATTACATTGCTCATTCCTCAATCCAATAGAAAGTGTATTCAGCAAAATCAGGCAGCATCAATAAAGCAATATCTAGAGCAAATGGATTCAGTTCCATGTTCTTTTCAATCAGATTCGACATTATCAAAGAGGCTATAGAAAATGAGCTCGATATAATAGATAATAATAAAATCACACTATCAATATGGTGAGAACTTCAGAGATCCTAATAAGATAAACCTAAGTACACAATCGGAAAGCTTTAAGAACCTTTTTAAATGTCCGAGACATAACTACTCTAATAACATCATTTTGATTATCCTAAGTATTATTAGAACCCTCGAAAGTTTTAAAGTATCATTATCCGTACTATGATTAAGATGATTATTGTTGTTATTTTCATTTCTATCACAAATATGATTATTACTTCATATTGTTATTATTAACATTAATATTATTATTAAGGAAATTGTTGTTATTATTATCAATACCTTCATTCTAATGACCATTAGTGTTACCGTTATTATGAGCATTTGTATCATACAATACATATGGTTAGTATGATTACCATAAATTTTGCGACTATTATAATTTTTTATCTAAGAATCACCATCACTTTGAACACAACCATGTCATGTCAACCTTATATAAGACAATAGTTCGATTTACTTCCTATTAGTGGGTGGGAAGCCCTAAATAATCGATACAATAAATCAGCAGAGAATCTTTGGTCATCATACTATTCGCATCCAGTGACCCATCCAAAATGCGCAGTGGATGTTCGATCAGCCATAATCATGCCTTTAAGTTTTGTTTGACTTTTCTATCGTTCACACCGTTACTAGTTTTATAATTATCATTATTGTTAATAACGCTATTCTCGACCTCATTATTATTATTAATTACTACTAATCTCATTAGTAATATAACTATACTTATCATTAATACTAGTACTAACATTAGTGTTAGAATATTTTTTCTCTATGGGTGGTGTAACTAAGGGATAATTTCGATTATAATATGGTTCATCGTCTGGGAAATTAATAAATGAAAGCATATTCTGGTTTAGTTTAAGCCTCAGTAACAGTTTAATAAACGTCGTAGTTGATTGTCTATTTCCCTCGCAGCTCCTCTTACTTACTTATTAGAACTCGGGTTCATCATCCTTTTAGAATTGGCAAGCCTGAGTAAGAAATTTCTTACCCCAATCAGTAAGAAATGCAAGTTCAATAATAGCTATCATTACAATCATTGTTACTACTAGTATAATGTGACCAGACGCCTTTGGCGGGACAGTCCCGATTTTTCACGACTTATCCCGCGTCCCGAACGTTTTTCAAAAGTCCCGACTTTTAGAATTAAGTTAAATTTTATATTTATGAAAATCATTGTTTTTCATTCTAAGAATCCTATAGACTACTAAGACTTACATATTGCTTTTCTTACCCAGTTACATTGTATTTGTTTCTCAGATGATACACTTCGTGTTCGTACTGCGTGCTAGGAAGCTAATTAAGCAAATAAATATTACAAATCTGCTACTTACCATAGAAAATTAAGGTAAGTAATTTATTTATATATTTCATAAATACATAAATTTTCTTAAACTTAGCTTAAAATACTCGTAGTCTTCAATTTTATATTGATAACAAAAAGTATATCACTGACCCTAATCTTAAAAGAAATTTTAGAAAGAAATATAAAAATAAAATTTTGCAAATATTTTAAGTTATAGTAACTGCAAAGATT